>OZ023314.1:25294001-25436501 GCA_964007375.1 Ophion obscuratus | reverse complement strand
GAATATAATTGCAAATTTCGCCAAAATTACACTTTTTTTAACGCCCGCCATTTAGTGATTTTTTCTCGAAAAACTTCTACCTACAACGAGAACTCCATTTATATATATAATAAAACTTTGATATTTTTATTTTTCCGATGAACTTTTGTCAAGTCATCGATCCGGCCATTGGACCACATTTTTTATACCGACGCTCTGTTATCCCTCAGTAACGTTGTTAATTTTTCATTTCATCAAATAAAAATTACACAAAATAAGTTCAATGAATGCTCAATACCGTACGTTTTTTTCTCGCAAATCTCGAATGAATGATCTAGTAGACGAAAACAATTGAGAAAAAACTACCTTTTTCGTCCCGTCACAGTGGTGTCCTCCCTTAAACGTCAAGTTTACCTTGAAGTTGTGTGGAAAACGTCGACTAAAAAAAACTTACCTTGCCATTTTGCTCCTCGTTCGAATCGACTCGTTACGTGTCTCGGGCTTTTTCGATTTACTATTCTTGAGTTATTTTGATGTCTCGATACAGCCTGTACATATACGGGGAAAGAGTACTTTAATCCCGTTATATCCATGTAATATTGGATATTAGCACATTTGACTTCTTTGAGGACTCAGAATATTTTTGAACCTAATCGCTGATGGAAATGCTTACATTTATCTAACATTTTTAAGACATTGGGGGTTGCATAAGACCGAGTCGGAGAAGGTGTTCAAAATCAATTTTTCCCACATATAAGTATATATAAGTATATAAGTATATGTATAAGTATATAAGTTATAAGTATATAAGTATATAAGTTATAAGTATATAAGTATATAAGTTATAAGTATATAAGTATATAAGTTATAAGTATATAAGTATATAAGTTATAAGTATATAAGTATAAATAAGTATACAAGTATATATAGGCATATGCAGGGTGCTCCTCTTATCTCTGCCACCCGAAATAACTCGGTAATTATCGACGACACAAAAAAATGTTCCAGACAAAAGTTGTACGGTGCGAAGGAGGCTAACAAATGGAACCATTTCTTTTTGTATTTGGGTGGAAGCGCTGATGCACAGTAAAGGTCACCTCCACTCTTTCAAATGGAAAGGTACATTTTTTTCAACCATCTTGTCGAGCACTTCTAGCCGCATAAAAAATATTAGGGATCAAAGTCGTTCAAGGTCATTCAAGGTCACCTATTGAAATGAAATCCAAATCTAAACATACCGGATCACTGCCAAATATTTGGTAGTGATTCGAGATATTCAGATTTGTATCATCGATACTGACCTTGAATGGCATTGAACGACTTGCACCCCTGAATGTTTTTGAGTTGCTCCACAAGATGGTTGAAACAAATGTACCATTCTATTTAAAAAAGTCGAGGTGACCTTCACTGTGCGTCAGCGCCGCAAACGAAATAAAAAAAATTGGTCCCATTTGATGGCCCCCTTCACACCGTACAACTTTTATCTGGCACATTTTTTGTGACGTCGATAATTACCGAGTTATGTCGGGTGGTAGAGATAAGAGGGACACCCTGTATAAGTATATAAGTTTATATAAGTTTATATAAGTATATAAGTATATAAGTATATAAATATACATAAGTTTATAAGTATATATAAGTATATAAATATACATAAATTTATAAATATATATAAGTATATAAGTATATGTATATATAAACGTTGAAAAATCACGACACCATCGTTCAGAAGTTCTATGCTCCACGTCAATTAGTTTCTACCAAATAAAGCGACGAAATTGATCGCAAACGAAACTCCCTGCCTCGGTACGTATGGTCTTGTTCTTCTCACTCCATATATTTCTATTTCTACGTTCTCCTGCGACGAGTGTGTCAGTGCGCGTTTTGTGCGTATACGTGCATAGCTATTATTGTTTATAACGACACCAATCACACGCCAATGCGTCGAATTGGCTAGGAAAAGATTCTATCAAGCGCGCGCGTATACGTTCTATATTTTTCGAAGCGATCACGAAAGATCCGATCGGACGTTTCAAGGCGGCATTATCTCCGCGCAGAATAACATTACATCTCCGGCTCGCAGTTCCCCTTATTAACCTGAATTTCGTAATATCGGGAATTCATAAGTGACACGTTTCGCTGAAATTCTTGCAAATACGCCGTTTAAATATGGCACTTGACGGATTTATACGAGTCTCTTGTTGCGCACGCGCACTTTTACGTCTCCATGTTCGACGGATTCATGGAAAAATATCCTATGGCGATTTATGGTACTCGATTTTCTTTTTACAATAGTTGATTCTAACGATAAATATTGTAGAAACGCTCTTGTAGTCGAGAGGAAATTTTTGAAAATAAAATGCTTTTTGGAAACTATGACTCACTGAGTCATCGATCACACATTTTTCGACCAGAGAAAATGATTTTTGTTAATTTTCAAAAATATATTTTACGTAATTTGTTGTATTTAACTTTTTGGACTTGTTCCATGGGGTTCGAAAAATATGTTTATTTATTTATTTTCATTAAGGAGTGAGAGGCATGAATCGTCGGCTGCTCCACGGTTCGGCAGCCACGCCAAAACTTTCTCCTTTGATAAGGTGGGTATGGTGTACATGGAGGGAACAGCAAAAGCAACAGCAGAGTGCACGATCTCCTATAATAATATGGATATTTACTTCACTGTAAATCCAGTAGAAGTACTCACACAAATAGTTACTTGCATGTGTCTGCAATTCAACTAGAAGTGGAAGTGTATGTATATATACGTATACAGGGTGTCCTGTTATGAATAGATAATCCTGCAACTGTCGATAGGTCAGATCACGTCCTACTATATGCTGCAATTTCAGTTTAGTAAAAGTCCCACGGTTTTCAATTTAAAAATCATCTGCTTTTGTTTTTTCGCATGCAGTTTCTACAAATGATAACTTTTTTTTACCAGGTTAAAAAAATGCTCTTAGTTATTTGTTATATGTAGAAAAGTCTTCTTTTTAACCTTAAAGGAAACTTCACGAAAAAAGATCATATGCAGAATTTTCATGCAAACCAATTCGAACAATTGACTTTGATAGCCTGCGCTGTCAAAAAAATGTACTACGCATATCGTGTCAATTTGTTTAAAAAGTTGCTCAGTGACTTTTCCGAAAAGTGAGCCGACATTTTTTTTGCTGTTTTCTCATTTATTGGGTTATATATGATGATATCCAGTCGGGGGGAGCTGAAATTCACCCCCCCCCCCTCCGCCACCCATAAAAAAGTTATGGGGTTTGGAAGTTCGCGGAAATACGTGATAAAATAGGGCATTTTTGAAAATTATGACGCCTATATTGGGTTTATTTGGTTTTTCGAGAAATTCGAAATTATTTTTAACGATTTTTTGCTCGTAAAAAAATTGTTGATGAAACATTTCAGCTTCCCCCGACTAAATATCATCATTTAAAACCCAATAAATAAGAAAATAGTAAAAAATTTTTTTGGAAAATTCGCTTATCTAAAGCATCACCGTCGACTCATATCATTTATAGAAATGGCATGCGAAAAACCAAAGGCAGATGATTTTTCTGAAAAAAATAACATAAAGCCCAACATTTCGAAAACCGTGAGGCTTTACTAAACTGAAATTCCAGCATATAGTAGGACATCACCTGACCTATCGACAGTTGCAGGATTATCCATTCATAACAGGACACCCTGTACACACATATATATATATACATACACACACACATACACACACACATACACACACACATTTATACGAGAGTCCATTAAAGTCCAGAGTCGCTTTTAGTCCAGTGAAAATTCATGCTCACATATATTTATATCACAGGACCTTTTCCTATCTGTTTGTCGTATCGGTAAACACGTTCCCAGTCGCTAACTTAAATAGAAAAAAAAAACATTTCTCGATGTCTGTTCTCTAATGCCGCTACCACTACTACCTTGCAAATTCACTGGCACGCTTGAACGTATTACTGTGCATTTTTTTTTCTTCTTACTTTTGTATGAACTTTTTATCCTGCGACTTGTATACACAGCACGGGCGGTATACATGAAGTGCATTCGGTTACAGCAGACTCAAAGATAGATTTTAAATAACGATCGTTTACGGCAATTGATTTCTCCTTATCTATCGCGCACATTCGATTCGTGCGAATGACGAAAGCTAATTTTTTTTTTTACGTGCACATAAGTATCTCAAGGACGTGGCTGGTTACATTAGATCGATACGGAACTTCGAAATGATATAAGCGCAAATTTCCAAAATGATCCTGAGCAATGAATCGTGATTGTGGCATATTTTTTCTATTAAAAAAATATAATATATAAATTATTTTATTGAAAATGTTAAACACTTAAAAGAGCAACATTTCGACGATATTAAAAAAATAATTCATTCAAAAATTTGAAAAATTCAGCCAGTGGAACCGGGTTTCCAGAGGTCTCTAAAAAAAGTGTCCTCGTGGTGGTCAGGATAACTCATGACAGCTTTATTTTAAATTAAGAAGCAACATATTTTGTGTTACCTGATAAGTATGTCTCGTGATTGAACGAAGGATTTAAAAAAAAATTTAATTTGAATTTTTTGTAGAGTTGTATGCAAAATAGTTCAATTTTTGGTACAATTTACACTACGTATTGCCTTGTAAAATTAGTTGTAATCGAAAAAACAACCTTCGTTCAATTACTAGTCAATGCCATTTTGAAGAAGTGTGCAAAATTTCAATAAGATCGGTGCATTAGTTTTTGAGAAATGATGTCCACCGACTTCAAAAATAGTTTTTTTTGAGAAAAATGCGATATACATGCGTCGCTCCCGGCCGATCTTTCCCAACGGGGGAAATTCCTAATGGCTCTCTCTCCTAGACTTTTATTCCGATTGATTTAAAACATTGGGGGAATATTCTAGACATATTGTAGTATTAGTTTGTAAAATTAAAAAAATGCATTTTTTGAAATTTTTGAACCCACGTAACCCCTTATATTTGAAGGTTTTTGATTATGCGAACGAGAACACGGAACAAAGAGAATAGTCTCGGAAAAAGTGAGGAATTCGCTGTCTCTGTTATCGTAATTAGTGCGGCGTATAAACGTGAATCTTGTAGCGTAAAAACGAGCTCGCAGATGATTATACAGTGTGAAGGTGGTAAAAAAATAATAATTAAGAAATGGAAGTGATAAAACATGGTGTGGAGGTGGTAGTGAAACCTTAATTGAATAATGTGCAGTAGTGCAGCTGTATTGTGATCGCGTAACAATTAAATCGTTATTGCATAAGCGAACGAAAATAACGTATCTTATTGTTGTGGATACGTGCAATTTTGCCCGGGCCGGAATTCTTTTGATGCACAAGCATGACTTCGTGGATCTGACAACCTTCTCGATCATGAACGAAAGAGTCATACGTTCGCTATTCATACGGGTATTAAAAACTCTTATACAGGAATTTACATTGGATCATTTTTTTGAATATATTTAATATGTGATGTGTATTTATATTCAATTTTCTTTAAATTTTTCCTGTATATATATATATAAATGTATTTAGAGGTTCCTCAAGCATCCCAAAAACTCAAATTTTCATTACAAAATCGATTTTTTTTTTCGTTCACTTCTTACCCATAAATTCACCGATTTATTATTTTCAAATTAAGCTCGCGAAAGCTCTAGCCGGCCAATGAATATTTAGTGGTCGCTCATGAGCTTCGAAATTTTCAATTGTCGCGATTTTTTTCTCTTCTCACTCATAAATTGAACACTCTGTAAAAATTTCTAAATAATTAATCCTTTTTTTATTTATAAACGAATTTTTCAAATTTACCTCAAACTTCCAACCCGACAAAACGGAGGATATATAATTTTGTTTATAGACAAGAGCTTTAAAAAATTATTTCATGAGAACAAAGATTATAATTCTTGGGTGAGTAATGTGAGGTAAATATAGAAAATTTGTTTCCAAAGAAAAATGATTGTTTTGAAAATTTTACAAAGCGTCAAATTTATTAGTAAGATGAGTAAAAAAAAATTGGCGATAATTGGAAACTTTGCAGCTCTTGAGCGTCCACTAAATATTCATTGACCGGCCAGAGCTTTCGCGAGGTTAATTAAAAAATTATAAAGCCTAAAATTCATGAGTAGGGAGTGATCGGAAAAAATGGATTTTTTATTCTAAATTTGAATTTTCAAGCCTCCCAGGCTTGAGGGACCTCTAAATATTTTTTGACAGCTCGCAGATTTCCGCGACAATTTTATTTTCTTCTTCAAAGAAGATAATTGGGTGGTAAGAAAAAGAAAAAAAAATACAGCTCGAATTTGCGCCACTCTAATATATATATATATATATATATATATATATATATATATATATATATATATATATATAGTATTTTTGTAATGAGTAGTATTTGCCAGAAAAAAACTGAGCATTCTGGAAAATAGTCAACATTTTATTTTGCCGACAGCAAAATGAAGATAATCAAATTTCTAATTCGAAACACTCCTGGAAAACTTTCTTATGTATACCGCCATCAAGAAAAAAAAATCATCAATGATGCATTTGAAAATCGACAAATGGAATTTAATGCCATGGGAAAAAAACTTTTGTAGGAGTGTTTCGTGTTCAGAATTGAATTATCTTCATTCAGCTGAACTCAAAATGGAGTTTTGAGTTTTCTCTAGAATGCTCCATTTTTCCGTCAACTACTACTCGTCACGAAAATACGCTATATCTTTTTTCAAATAGTACTTGAAAGACCATTACGGGAGGACACCACTATGACGGGCCGAAAGAGGTCGTTTTTTCCGAATTGTTTTTGTCTAATAAATTATTTATTTGGGGTTTGGAAAAAATGGATGTTGATAAGGATACATTAAAGTTATTTCGTGTAAATTTTTATCTGAAAAAAATTAAAAATGAACAACGTTATTGAGGTATAATAGCACCTCTGTATAAAAAATGTGGTTCAACGACCAGAACGATAACTTGACAATGGTTGCTCTGAAAAATAGAAATAAAAAAGTTTTATAATATATATAAATGTAGTTCTCGCTGCACGTAGTCGTTTTTCGAGTAAAATGTTTTTCACAAAATGGCGGGTGTTAAAAAAACTCTAAATTTGGCGAAATTCTTACATATATTAGAAAATTAAAAGGAGGATTAAAAAATACTAAATACAAAACCGACTATGTAAAACGATATCTACTGCAATTACGGGAATTTTGTTTTTTTTTAAATTGAAAAGCGGACAATTATAGCTAGCATGTTTCCAGCCAGGTCGAGAAAAATTATTCCGAGAAAAACGCGATTGAAAATTTTGTTCAATTTTCAACATTTTAACTCGAACATTTTTTCACATATTCCTGAATATGTATACTTTGGGAAATTGCAAAAAATCGTTTTCTTTTACCCGTCACAGTGTTGTCCTGCCTTAAATATTAAACGTTTCTCGGTCGCAAAATCTCTGTGGCGAAAACACATGGTCACTTTATAATCTTCAAGATTTTCAAGGTAATGGCCCATGTGTCCTTTCTGTACCTTTCTATATAATTAGTATTAAAAAGAAACATCGATATAACATACACTAATATCTAATTATTAGTACATAAAAGTAATTAACATTTTTTTCTACACTTTTAATAAATTTAAATATTTCTTATATTTATTTTTAATCGTGCATACGTTTGTAATACATAACATGTTTGCATTTGCATATATACGTGCATTATGTCCGCGAGCTTTGCGCGAACATAAGGATACGCTGTGACGCGATCCAGTTTGCCTTGCGGTTCTGCCTTCTCGATATAATTAACGGAGCAACGTGCTACACGATAATTCACGTACCTCGATGTGGGCAGCCCGTTCGGAGCGATGACTCTCCGGTGTTCGCGTGCACACACAGATGGATTTTTCTACTTGGATCACCATCCGGCCCCCTGGGACACCGCGAGACAGTTGTTAGTCTCCTACTGCGTATACCCGCGCATGCTGGCGACAAAACACCGAGGACTCTATAAGTTTTTCCCTACTCGGCTTCTAATCAAATCGGCAATCGGACCTCGTTATCGAATGGACAACTTTGCCAGTGTCTCCACACCTTTTTTTTAGGCGTACAGTAAAACGGGATTAAATTGACATTAAGGGTAACTTTGACAGTTTTTGGGATTACTTTAACAGCCAAAATACGGTTAAAATATGTGCGCATTCCAATGGGTTTAAATTTGGTGCTCAAGTTCAGTATAATGTTGCTCAAGTTGATTTTGATCTCAATGATAATTATAAGACTGATTAAGGGATCATCACAGTGTAAGGGGCCGAAAAATGGCTGATTTTCGCGATTTTTTTTCGGCGGTTAAAATACGCTAATCCGTCTGATTTTTGTATGTTACATCAAAGCACTCATGGGGAATAAAAAGTAAATTTTTACACGTTTATTTTTATTTTTTTACATTTTTTGAACGTTTTTTTAAAAATATTATCTGAAACAAAATTTGACAAAAAATTATTAATCAGTAGGAAAGCCGCTATCTTGCTAAGGAGGTTTTTTTTTAAATCAATATTGACAAAATAGCTTCGGTTTAAAAAAAAAAGAATCGATTTTTCCGATTATTTTTTTTAAGGATCGATATTTTTTCGACAGTTTCTCGTGAAAAAAAATTGAGGATCAGAAAAAAAGCTTCCATAACAAGATGAAAAATGGCGTGAAGAATGTTGTGTCAAAATTTGAGACGGATAGTTTGAAAACTCTTCTTTTGAGAGTGTACACTGTTTTGAAAAACGACGAAAAACGAATTCGATTGTAAAAAATCATTGTCTTTCATTCAATTCCATGTATAATGCATAAAATATTGAACTGTCGTATAAAAATAATGTCAAAGTAGCCCTTAATCTTTGACAGAAGTTGCATTTCAATGCCTTGTCAAAGAAACCCCGAACTTGAGGTTATTTTCACAATTAAAAATATATATATATATAAAATTGTTGGGGTGGTGGGGCTAGAATTTCTTATACATTTGATAGCCAAAGGAAATATTGTTCTTTCGGAGCAAAAAAAGTTGGAACAATGAATGTTCAAAAAAAGTTACCTACAAAAAATTCCAAAACCTGTTCAAAGTGACCCCATTTTACGATAAATACTGCAAGGAAGAATGTGATGTAGATAACAAAGGTATTTTTAATGTTCGTTCGGGCTTGCTGCGTTTTACGATCGCGACCCTTTTCCCTTTCGCTTCACCCTTGTGACTTAAGGGAGACCAGCAACCTGGAGCTCGAAAAAGGCGAATATCGTCAATTTTTATGGACACCCAGTTGACAGAATGAACATTCTGCTCGGTGGCGTTCTCTCCACATATCTTCAAGTATCTTTACAATTTTTTTCGAAAGACTTTTTAAAAAAATGGCGCCGCTGGAGCTGGATAAAGCAAGTTCCCTGGTCTAATAGTATCATGCGATCAACAAGAGCTCTTCAACTTCTTTACCTTCAATTTTTGAATTTTAAAACAATGCGAGGTCTGGACAACCCTTGCCAACGTAGACAAATCGAAAGATATCGATTTTTTAACAATACGGTGCACGCTTGAAAAAAAGAAATAGTCTCCCGTCAAAAAATTCATTTCGAAAAAGGTTTTCAACAATATCAAAAATCCCCCACATTCTTCGAAGTAAAATATTGTTAAAAGGTTAAAAAAAATCCCATCACACGACGAACCATAGGCAATGTATCGTTTCCGGCCGCAGGACACTATCACCGGTGCTTCGCTTAGTCAGCTTCAGCGCCGCCATTTTCTTACGAAATCTTCCGAACAAAATTTGCAAAGATACTTGAAGATATGCGGAAAAAACGCCACTGACCAGAATTTTCATTTTATCAACTGGGTGTCCGTAAAAAATTGTCGATTTTCGACTTTTGTTTCGGGCTCTAGATTGGTAGTCTTCCTAAGCCTCATTTCAAATGCAATCCCAGAAGGTGGCTCGGCTTCGAGAAAAGACTCGGAGGTTTTTATCGACCTGGATCTACTCTCCTCGACCTTGACGCTCAATACTCGGGATCCTCGACATTCATTGATAGGATCTCCCCAGGATCGTTCACAGCGCGTAAAACGATGACTCGCTGTGATTTTATCTCCCGAATCGTGCCCGCTCCTAATATATAATAAAATGTGGGATCGTTAGCGGAGCAAATCGTTCGTAACACATACAAATCAGAGACAGGTAATAACGCGTTAGGCGTACCAACTATAATGATAGATCTCTCGTAATGCATTGAGAACAGTGGGGATTAAGTGCCACAAAGTATAGGCTCGTAGGATTTACTTTCTTCCGACGTTATGGTGATGCACTGTGTTCACGATGTTTGCATAAATTATTCTGCCCCCTTTGAATCCCGTTTATCCGCGCGCTTGTGTGTCTGCGTGTTTGGGTTTCCGTGTGTCCATGCATCGGGAAAATCCGCGGGCTCGTTTCGAGCCTCGAGCGTGCCGCAAAAACCTCAATTTACATACGCTACCACTTGCCTCCGATTTCTGAATCACAAAAATATAATTTTAAATTGCACGTTCGGCTAATTCCCCATGACGTTTGATAAGATCGAAATAATACATTATTTCGAGCGAAACATCTGCTTAAATGAATTATTGTAGAAATAAAAATGTATACAAGCGCCATACGTTCATGGCGTTTGCAATTGACAAGGAGCGAGAGAATAAAATTCGCTCCACCTCGTGGGTGGAGTACGTGAGAACTTTTTTCTCATTACAGACGGAGCGAAGGAAATTTTTCCCCGTCGTTACACCCACACATATTATTTGCTATGCAGGATGCATCGCTGCATTTGGACTGCTAATTCCCAATGTGGAACGTGTCCCCATGAATTTCCTACGGTAAGTATTTTTTGCCATTCTTCTCGGTCATTTGCGGGCTATATATATATATATATATATATATATATATAAATATATATATACACCTATATATATACAGAGAGAGAGAGAGAGAGAGAGAGAGAGACATGCTCAGCCCTGTAAAACATATTACAGGGCTCCAGCAGAAGTGCAATTAAAACTGGACGTGAGCTTGTACGATTATTCAATGAAGAGACGCCCCGGGCTAAAATCCAATCTGACTTGCTCGGATTGGCAGTAATAATATCTCGTCTATCACAAGCCTGAATAGGCCACAATATGTGTTTATACATATACATGTATATGTTGCATGCATAGGTATTATGTTATTGCCTTAAACGGAAGGCGAGGAGAATGCGACAATGACATGACAGTATCGAAGACGTGAAATCTCGGGCACCGATATCTTTTTGCAAAATCACCCAAATAAAATTATCCACTCGCTCCACTGTGACGCAAGATTTCTCAAACAATCTCCCGTTGCTCCGGGACTTTTGGCATTTTGAGTGATTTTTTTTCTACAGGTGACGGTTCATAAAAAAAGTCGTTTCAGTAGTTTGTATACATACGTTCATTTATGATTTTTTTTTCAATTGCCATCTGTCCTTTATAAACGTTTAATAGTGGTGCTCTTTCTTTTAAATTATTACGATACATGCTGATTCTATACAGCTTTTTTCGTATTTTTTTTCCTAGGGACGAACATACATTTGACGAAAAATGCGATTTCTTTGCTTCATTTGGATTGCGCTCCCAATTAATTGTTCGCTCGTTTGTTTAGGCAGATCTTGTTCTTTTTTTTTGGTGACCGTACTGCACTCTTTTACTATAAGAGGTAGTGAAATCAGCCGTGGGAATTGCTTGCTCCGCTAATAGCAAAGACGAGGGTTATGGCGAAGGAGAGACTCGTTCAGGATTCCTCGAGATTGGAGTTGAATTAAATTGGAAAGAAATGCGAATGCATACGAGAAGCACTTTCTTCAGGACTAAATATGTAAAAAATAATTGTACCATCGGAAAATAACACGAATTCCAATGGTTGTTGGCTTTGGGCACGTTCCTAACGAGAATTTCGATGTTTCTTGATATCGCGTTATGATTAAATTGCACAATCGAGCTTCGGTGCTAGTGATTATCTATGAATGGGCAATCGTACGTGTTATCGTGGAGAGTGAGTTCTAAAATAAGTTGATAGTCGAGAAACTATATGTCACATATAATAAGACTGTAAGGGTTGAGGTGTCTGAAATTTTCTTTTATTTGCACAACATTTCGTTACAGATCGCTTATATTGAGTAAAAAAGGTAGAAAAATCGCATTAAAAAAATGCTGGTTGGTACGCTCGGATGGAGGCAGGGAGAGAGAGGGTGAGAAAAAGATTTTGGTGGGTAAGAATCTCAGATCGTGAGGTAGTACGAACCCTCCTCAATACTTTATTTCCCTTTCCACCTGTGGGGCTTTTCCCCTTTTTACGTCCCCACGTTATTCAGCCATAACCCCCGGACTCTTGTCCGCGACGAATTCGATGTCTCACACACCGTCATATTTTTTTTTTTTTTTGTACGGGGAGATATTTTTACGCGAGAAAAAAATGACTGATTTTCATGATTTTCTTTTTTTAAGGAAATATTTTTTCACCATTTTCGAGACTTAGGGTATATTTTATTATCACTTTTGGCTGCTACATGGTATTTTTTTTTAATCTTCAAAAATGACGGTCTTCTGAACAGGTCGCGGTGAATGTTGTCGGACGGCGTGACAGGTAGACTCGGCGGGATTAATCGGAAACAGAACAAACGAAGATTTTTCTCTCATTGACACTCATACGAAGAATACGAACCAAGAAAACGTGCGAAATGTTGAAAATCGCTGAAATGGTACACTTTGAAACAGAGAGATTGAATTTTCCGAAAAAAATGTCTACATTTTGCAATTAAAGAAGACTTTTTTTAATATTCAAGAACATTTAGGGTCAGGTTTTAGACAATGAGGTTAAAAAGATTTATACCAAATTTCATCAGAATCGGTCGATTAGTTTTTATAGATGGGGTTGAAGTTTGCATCGTTGGAATGCAACGAAAATTCTCGATAATTTCTTATTTTCATAACTATCCAAAATTACTTTTTGCCGTTTTGTTACAGATCGCTAAATGAAAATGCTAAAAAATGTTTTTCGAAATTTTCGTAGCTTGAATCTGCGAAAGGCAATTTGTGAAATAAAAAAAAAATCGTTTTCGTTGCTTTCCAACGATGAAAACTTCAACGTAATTTTTATAAATATGCGTCACGCCAGTTTTGAAAACGCAGCTTATAAGACCGTGCCATACTTCTGCTATTATTAAATAATAAATTTTTTTAAATACCATGTAACAGCCAAAAGTAGTAATAAAATATACCGTAAGTCTCAAATATGACAAAGAAATCTTTCCTTTAAAAAAATATCACGATCAACAGCTAATGTTTTCCTCGCCTAAAGGTACCTCCCACCTCAATATAAAATTGACGCTTTCGATTCGCCATCGACAGGATTTCAATGCAGACGAAGCTCCAGCTCGTAATTGCACACAGAAGTGGCACGATTTTCGCATTATAGAGTGGTTCTGAATTATCGACGAGTGATACATTATTTTTATTAACATTTATTATGACTTATTAATTATAATTTTTTTAAATTATTTATATTATTATAATTTAAATTTTTTTAAATTTAATTAAAATTATTACTTATGGAAAGGAATCATCCCTGCTGCGATATCGATATTTTTCCCGTATAGAGTGACGTGATGGGCGTCTTTGAGAGCATCATTCCAACAGACGCAACAAGCGGATGTCAATAACTCGCCAGGTTCGAGCAAACTGTTCGTTGACTCGTCATCGTTCGTCTTTATGTCCACCTATGTCCTACAATCTTGCAATACGTCTCCCCTACGGAAAATCCAACATACCTATGTATACACCGGGTGCCTCGGAACGAAACGTCAAACCTCAGGAATCCGCTGAGTCCGGATAGGCCTCGAGGAACACGGCGGACTTTCCTATACTTTTGCATTGAAAACTTCCCATACCATCTTCGTTGAATGCCAATAATAAAGAGCGAAAAATCGCACGCGACGAACAAGTTGAAAAAGCATTAAAAACACTTGCTTCCGATTTACGTTGAGCTCCTGGAAATCGAGGCAGAAAGAACCGAATCTCAGAAGAAATCGTTCCTGTCAAAGTTGACGGACTCTGCAGACTCGGGAAATTTCGATACATGGAAATTAGGACACCCTGTACGTGTGAGCGTCATCGCCACGGTCGTTTGTTCCATCCGTGGATGGTTACGAGGTTCAACTAACTCAAGCGAGGAGATCCAGGCGCAGAAGTGGTTGGCCCTCGATGAGATCGCATCGAGGAATCTTGAACACCCTGAACTTGAACTTATCCGACGATTCCACAGGTCTGCGGACGCTACTGCCGTTTGCATAATTCCCAGTGATGACATTCGAACGACGCAGAGAATTTTTTATCTTTGCTAGAATATGGCGTTTGTGTTACGAAAAATTGAAAAAAAAAAAAAAAAAAAAAAAATTCTAAATCAAAGTCTTATCGAGAGATGTTCGTTTGAAAATTGATCGTCATATAAAAGTCGAGGATTTTTTTTATACTTCTTTGATTAATAAAATGAATATTTCAGTAATTAATCTGAACATCATTCATGTTAATCATTCAGTGAACATCATTCAAATAAATGCCAATTATTCAAATTTTGACTTGCGATTTTATCGTGCACAGAGATTTTGCAGTCGCGAAAAATGTAATTTTGAATGGTTTTTTTGGAGCGAGCTTTGAAGAAAATAAAGCATATTTTGTGTTGAGTAATATTTACTATGGAAAGTTAAGAATTCCGGGAAAACATCAAAATTTTATTTCGAGTACAGCGTAATGAAGATAATTAAACTTTGAATAGGAAACTGTCCGGAATTTTTTTCTTGTGCTTCCGATAAAATAAAAAAATTATCAAAAGTGCAATTTGAAGTGGACAATGGAATTCAATTACATTTGAAAAAAGATTTTAGAAGTGTTACGTATTCGGAAACTTCATATTGCTGAATGAAAATTAATTGGCATATAAATAACGGGCATTTTTTATACTTCTATATTTTTTTACGTCTTTAATTACTGAAATAAACGCTATTGTCAACATAATTCAAACAAAAAACAATTATTCAAATTTTGCCTTGCAGTTTTATCATGCACGAAGATTTCGCAGTCATGAAAAATGTGATTTTCAATGGATTTTCGAGCGAGTTTTGAAAAAAATAATCCATATTTTACGTTGAGTAGTATCTGCCATGAAAAGTTGACCATTGCGGGAAAAAATCAAAATTTTATTTTGAGTACAGCGTAATGAAGATAATTAAACTTTGAACGAGAAAAAGTCCCGAAAAACTTTTTTTCTGTATCCGATAGTCAAAAAAGTTATCAAAAGTGCAATTTGTAGTGGACAATGGAATTTAATTACACTTGAACAACGTTTTTTAGGAGTATTCCGTATTCGGAATCTTCATTTTGCTGAATTTAAAATGGAATTTTGATTTTTTCTCGAATGCTATTTTTTTTCGGACGCGAAATCTCCGCGCCACACCCTCAAAAAAATTTAGCCATTTTGTGACTGTCACCCTGTATATCCGTAACGGAAAGACTTGTAATACCTACCTTGGAGACTTTTTTGACTTATCCTCATTTTATTTTTCTCGTCCTGATGTCTCTGCTCACGTGTGTTGGCAAGAGCAATCGTTTTTTTTTCCCGGATCCATCTGAGGATTTGCCAGCTTTGATCTTCTTTAATAGATCTTAAGGGATTAATTGCACCTTGGCTCTTTACGGACATGCAAGAAAACCGTCGATGTAACGTGCGTTACGAGTATAATGTACGGAACACGTCGAAGAGCGTTTCACGTACATTTACGGTCGGGCTAGGGACGTTGAAATTGTCTTGAGACGTGCCTCGATCTGAGCAGTATTGTTTCAAGTGAAATTTTGAGTGAATAATAATCATGGCAAGCTGCTTTCGTAATAGTAATGCGTTGATGTGCATTCCTGCAAATATTTCTTCGCAATGCACGTAATTACGAAATGGTGGTATATCGCTGACGGTTTTTTTCTTCATTTGTATGGGGGAGGGGGTGTCTATATGTTAAGTATACGGATTTAATGTTTTGTCGAAAAAAAAGTTGTGAACATTTTAAGGAGCAATATCCAAAAAGCACACCCAGACAAAGAAACCCAAACAAGCTCAGAGTTTCCTCGAGAACAAATCCGAATTCGATGAACTCGAATAAAAAATCGCGACAAACAAACACAAGCAAACAATCTCGGACAAACAAATTCAAACAAAAATCTTAAACGAACAAATACAAATAGGCTTGTCATTCCTCTTTATATGATAATTACGATATTCTTCCTTATTTTTCATAGTTTGTTTGGGTCTGTATGGGCACTTTTCATCTTTTTAACCCTTCCTTGACACACTGGGTCATTTTGACCGGGACGAATTTCAAATAAAATGCTCGCTTTCCTAAAACTAAAAGTTTTCAATATTTTTTTAAAACCATTCAATTTTATACTTTTCGAATTTTAATTATGCAGAAATATTAAGAAATGTTTAAAGTGTATCCCGGATTTTTTTTCAATAAAAACCGCCCGAAGAGTTGTTCAGGGGATGAATTTCTATCCGGCCAAATTACCCAGTGTGTTAAAGTCGTGGCCAAATACAAGTGTGTCAAGGGGGGGTTAATGTGCATTTTTATAATGAACTCCAGTAGCTTATGACGATTTTTTTACTGGATATCCGAAAAGCCCACAATCGAGATGTTTACCCTACACTCGATATTTACATATAAATTATCATGGCATCACCTTGCCATAAACTTCGGAATTTTTATTTAAAAATCATTTCAAGAATTGGTCTAAAATCAATTGTTCGTTTCGAAAAAGGTCGCCTTAAAGTCACGAAATCAACGTTTTTTTTCCAGCCAAAAAATCGTCTCGGAATCAACAATTCGTTTCGAGACAAAATCTTCCTAAAATCTCGGATTAACTTCGAAAAAAACTCGTTAAAATCGACGATTCCTTCAGAAAAAATCGTCCTAGAAGCATCATTCGTTAACAGAAAAATCATCTCAAAATCAACATTTCGTTCAGCAAAAGAATCATCGAAATTACCGATTTTTTTAGAAAATAATTGTCTCGGAATCAGCAATTCGTTCAGCGAAAAATCACCTTAAAATGACCCCTTCGTCCACCAAAAAATCGTCTTGGAATTAACAGTTCGTTTCGAGAAATATCTTCCTAAATTCTTGGAGTCAGTTGGAAAAACTCGTCTCAAAATCAACGATTCTATAAGAAAAAATTCTTCCTAGATTCTAGGATTCAGTTAGAGAAACATCGTTTCAAAATCAACGATTCTAGAAGAAAAAAAATTGTCCAAAAATCTACAATTTCTTCGGAAAAAAAATCGTCCTAAAATCACCCATTCCCTGAAAAAAAATCGTCTTGGAATCTACAATTCGTTTGGACAAAAATCGTCTTAAAATGTACGTTTTGTCCAGCACAAAATCTTTTTTAAGTCAAAAATTCGTTCAGAGAAAAACCGTCTTAAAATTAAATATTCTTAAAGGAAAAGATCATTTCTTAATCGAATCTTCCACAAAGAAAAAAAATTCAAGAGGGTCCTAAAAACAGCCGGATGTGCGGATATTTAACATTACATCAATGCAATACATCTAAAACATTCTTTTTGCATAATATAAATGTGCATTACCTACTTTTTACATAACATGTATAAAAATGTGCATGTGTGCATGTATAATAATTCAATTCCGTACCTCAGTTACGTGAGAGTTTTGCGATCAAAGTGCGTCATGGACACGCGCTGTTTTGCCACACCCACGTCGAGTCAGCCACAGCAGCAGCACCACCACCACCACCACCACCACCACCACCATTATGACCACCACCACGATCGGGTGAGTTAGAAAAGCAGCTAAAAGTTTATAACCGGCAGGAAGGCGTGGTACCAAAGGCGCCTCAATGCCAAGAATGCGGTGTAAAAGTCGTTCCGTTTCGTTCCAATCGAGGCAACGTTTTACCTTGCTTTCCTCGTTTCTCGATTGATTTGCCGTTTGTATGCGCAACTGCGGAATTATATATCTGTATTATGTATGGTGTAAGGTGTTGGGCGCTACTCCCAAATTTATTTGCAATTCGAGTCGTCGAATATTTAAACAATCGTGCATCACTATCATAAACGAGATGAAAACGATCGACCGATCAGCTTCTTCCATCGCGTCTATTCGATAAATTATTTGCGTAAGGTTTTTACAGAATCAATTGGAAAAAAATTTACCAGGGATTGGATGGACGAGAGTGACGATCGAGGAATGATTATTTTGCGGAATTGATCCATCAATTTTAGAAAAAAACTTGCCCATGCTCAGTTTGACGACGAGTCACGAGCTCTAGCTAGAGAATAGAAATTGTGCCAATGACTGCAGCAATGACACAGCTCTTGAAAAAAATCAGATTTCTAATCAAGAAAATTCTGATTTCACGGCCGATAAAAACGAAGCCTATGATCATGATCCTGAAAGACGACATGCTAAAAAATAATCGTAACACAAATTGAAAAAGTAATGGATTGCCTAGTTCGCTCATACGCTGTTCAACACTTCGGTAACTTAGCATCATTTACCGGAGTATAAATCTTGCTCCCGCTGCAATAAAGACCTGATCAGGCATGCTGATTTCGTTATCCGGCCTCGATCAGGATTTTTATCAAGCCCTGATCATTTTTGAACCGCAATCCCTGACTTCCGCCTCATCAGGGTAAAAGATCAAGGCCTGATCAGTGTACAAAATCAAGGCCTGATGAGGGTAAAAACATCAAGGCTTGATCAGGGTACAAAATCGAGGCCGGATTCATTCATTTTTTTAAAGCTCCATCAAAGTGGAAAAATTGTGGCCTACTTAGGATGATGAAATGAAGCCTGGCTCAGGATGTCCTATTTATTCCTGAAATAAAAAGTACCACGAATATTCAAAATAGAAAAAGGCACGAAATTATAAATGTTGCTTTAAATAAAGTAAAAATAAAATCAAATCAAATAAAACTTGAATCAAATAAAAAATATTTGGTTGGCCTGCGCTGTCCGGGCTAATCTGCACCGATGAATGTGATGCCATCGGTGCAGGTTAGCCCGGGCAGCATCGGCTACCCGATGAATGTGATGCCATCAGTGCAGGTTAGCCCGGACAGCATCGGCTAACCGATGAATGTGATGCCATCGCTGCAGGTTACCCCGGACAGCGTAGGCCAACCGATGAATGTGATGCCATCGCTGCAGGTTAGCCCGGACAGTATCGGCTGACCGATGAATGTGATGCCATCGGTGTAGGTTAGCCCGGACAGCATCGGCTGACTGATGAATATGATGCCATCGGTGCAGGTTAGCCCGGAGAGCGTAGGCCAACCGAAAAATGGTAAGTCGACTGCGTAATTCAGTCCGATGAATGTGATGCTATCGGTGCAGGTTAGTCTGTACAGTTCAGTGAATGTAATGTCTATTCGAAGTGCATTTCAAATGGACTAACCTGCGCCGATGGCATTACGTTTACTAAAACTACGCTGTCAACTTACCATTATTTGTTTGGCCTCTCCTGTCCGGGTTAACCTGCACATCATTGTTTTATAATCATACATTAATTTGTCGTCATAAATTTAAAATAAATTCATACTCATAGATTTAAACTAATTTATACTTTTGGTTTTAAGGCTTTCACGGCTCTTTATGTAATGAGAAGAGTATGTGGCTTCCGGATGGAGGCCGTGTTGAGGATCAGCGTTGTACCGACGTTTCGCAAACGTTACAGTCTGCATCATCAGGGCTGAGAGCTCCGATACTGAAGCTCTCGTGTCTCAGGTATTTCTTGTATACTTATATTCGTTATATACTATTCCTTATATAAGGAATATATATATGTCTCGTGCTTCTCTCGTGTGTCTCTAGCATTCGACAATATGAGGTTAGGCACGTGTTTAGGGCCAAACTGTGCAAGTCCAGTTGCTTGACCTGATGCTAACTGGTCAGGCGAATTGGTTTGAGCCGTAAACCAAGTTGCTTGACGTTAGCTCGATCAGGAAACTGGAGGCGATCGTACATCCAGTTGTCTGACTATGGCCTGACATCAGCCGGATCAGGAAAATTAAGGCATACCTTAAGTAACGTTGTGGCCTCCGTGCCAAAACGTGATCAGGCCCGGATCAAATATCAGGCCAGCCTGACAATATTTCTACTCGAGTAACCGACGCTTTTGAAAAACCAGGGTAAAACTTTCTGTATAAGGTTTTTACAGAATGAATTTAAAAAAAATTGACCTGGGATTGGATGAACGAGAGTGACGGTCAAGGAATGATTATTGTGTGGAATTGATCCATTAATTTTGGAAAAAACTCGCTCATGCCCGATCACAGTTTGACGACGAGTCACGAGCTCTGGCTGGACAATAGAATTTGTGCCAATGGCTGCAGCAATGATACAGCTCTTGGAAAAAATCAGATTTCTAATCAAGAAAATTCTGATTTCACGGCCGATAAAAACGAAGTCCATGATCATGATCCTGAAAGACGCACGACATATTAAAAAATAATCGTAACACAAATTGAAAAAGTAATGGATTGCCCAGCTTGCTCATACGTTGTTCAACACTTCGGTAAGTTAGCGTTAATTAACCGACGCATTTGCGAAACCCGGATAAAACTTTCTAGCAAGTTAATCGACGGTTGGCAGATTATGTTGCGCGTGAAAAATAAGGATAGTGCGTCGGTTGAAAAATACTCTCGGTCCAGAAAGCCTCGGTACCCATAATATAATGATCAAGACTTTTCAACGACGCGGTGATTGTGAGCGTTCTTGTCGGAGACGGGGCGGTATCCGGAGACGTGAAAATCCCCAAGCTAATATATGGAATACTAGTTGTTGAAGCCTTTCGCAATCTCGTGGCCGCTAAACGCGCCCGATAAACAGCGTGGACGCGTGTCTCGAGCCTCGCAATAATATTCAGCGACCACCAGCAATAATCAACTAATTGATAATTGCCATTTCTCTAATTATTTATCAATTACCCGTCCACTGTTTTCCGGAAAAACGCTCGCGATGTTTCGCGAATTAACTTGACAATTTAGAGCCTCTCGTCGCGTACGTACGAGAGTCTCGAAAGATTCGCAAGAAAATGAACAATTTTAATATCAATTTGGATACAAAATGTCGATAAGTAATGCGAAATGAAATTTTCTATTGCCTAAGGTGTAATTTATGATGTTCGATGTCACGTTGATTGGGGAATAAATTCCGCATATATGCGCGGTGTACGAGCGTGTAGACGGTGGCCGTTCATCGATTCCGTGCACTTATAAATTGTTCGATAAAACGGCAACGAAGATGAAGAAAAATGCTCAACGTGCGTCTCTCGAGCGCGCGATGCCCTGTACATTTTCTTTTGCTGAATTGTCACAGGCCTGCTGGCGGGGCCCCGACTCGATGATCGCTAGAAAACCTGTTCCTATCCGCCTCTTATACACAACTTGCGGACGATTTTATTGCGAAACGTCGAGAAATGCTGATTATTGAGCATATTTATTCGAGACGCCGATCCTATCGTTACAATATCGTCTAATTAACGTAACACACGTCACTCGCCAACTTTTGACGAACTCATTCGGCAAACAAACCCAAACAAAATCGTCTAAATTATTTATATTTTAATTATATGAAAAAAAATATTTCAAAAAAACTTTGATTCAATGTACAAAAAAGTAGAAAATAATTTGTCTTTACCAAGACAACTATATGTGACTATAAATAAAAGCTTGTGGCGCTCAACTTTTAAAATGGTTAATAAATTTGATCAATTCAGTTTCATTAAACGGATTTAATTTGGCACAATAGTAATTAGGGAAATTATTATCATACGTTTATACTCAGTTTCATGAATTTTATTTAAGAAATTTAGGGTTTTTTTACAGTAAATTAAATACAGTTAATATGTTAACGGATTTATGCAAATAAAAGATTTAATGTCTAAATTTTGGGCGCCCCAAGCTTTTATTTATAGTCAAATATATGTGACTTGTTAACAAAAATATTTTCTACTTTTTAGTCTTTACTTGATTTTACTAGTTAGTTGTTACTAGTAGTTTACTAGTTGACGAGTTTGTACATTAGGAACATGAAGTGCTTGTGAAAAATAATAAAAAATGTAATTGGCATTGAATTAACGACTAATTGCTGCATATAAAATGTTTACATACAAACACAGTCGGCTACGAATTTGTTTGTATGTGTTAGTGAGATTTTATATGGAAGATTAGATGTTGCTAATTTTGGATGAAAAGTTGAAACTTTTTTATTTTAAGTTTAATTATTCAATGTCACCTCTTAGATGCATGTTTGCAAAATTTCAGAGCTCTAAGTAATCGGGAAGTGGGTGAAATATCGATTTTTCGTTTCGCATCTCACAAAAAGTCGTTACTTATTATTAAAAAAAAATTTAAGTTGAATCATGCATTGTCACCTCTTAGGTGCTTGTTTGCAAAATGTCAGAGCTCTAAGTATTCGAGAAGTGGGCGAAATATCGATTTTCCGTTTTGCATCTCACAGAAAGTCAACTTATTTTTTTATTGTTTCGTTTTATGTTGAATTATGCATTGTCACCTCTCGGATGCATGTTTGCAAAATTTCAGAACTCTAAGTAGTCGGGAAGTGGGTAAAATATCGACTTCCCGTTTTGTATTTCACCCCAAGTCAAGTTAAATAAGCGCTTGTAATTTGTAAAAAAAGATTGCAATTTTTTTTCATTCCTTGTATTTTTGTTATTCAAATTGCGTTCAAATTCATCTCAAATTTACATATTTGAGATCATTGCCCCTCTCTATACAGTTATGGGACAAAAGTGATTTATTTTTATATCTTTGTATTGATTTACAATTTCGCCTTTCAGCTATACTTTGAATTTTTGTTTATCGGCATCTTTTCGTTACTTAGTTAATGATCGAAGATTCGAAAGAAAATGATTTTTCAATTGCTATTTTGATTTGTATGGCCTTACAGACTTTTGGGATCCGCTTCAAGTCGTTGCCACGCTTGAGCGACTGAGCAGTCATCCATCCACGGGCTGGCCCACGTCGCTTAGTATGGGAGGTCGCCGAAATTGCACTTCGAAAACGTTTCTCACACTTCCGGTGACTGAAAATATATTATTATACGTTTGATATTTTTTCTGGTTGCCAAAATGCGACGTGTGCTTTCCATTTCGTTTTTAACCGATGCTTGACGGAAATGATTTCAGAAAAGCGTGTAAGCATTGAAATACGTATCAAATCGATTTTTGGTCTCTTTCTATTTTTATAAATATAGAGTGGTCTGGAAAGTGACGCACAGAATAAAATCCCGATGCCTGGTATGCCTATCCAAGTCAACCCCATGCATGCTCTACGATCTTCTCGAGTTTTTGAAAAAAAAGCATTAAACTTTTTTTTTCGAGCTTTCCTGAATCATATATTTTTATTATTTTCCTCTTTTATGTATGTACTTTCCTCCTCCACGGAACATCACTTGAGTGTCCACCTTCGATTTCGTTAAAACTCATATATGGGATGAACCATTGAAAACTATTAGACACGTTTTTTTATTGGCGAGAAAACGGCTTTAAGAGGGGAAACCACCCCTAAAAGGAAAGCGTGTCACCCCTTTATTTACCTAATGTTTTTTCAATCATTCTATAGTGGATTTTTCATCGCTTTACATTAAAAGAATTTCTGTTTTTGTTTCGTTTAGATCGATGGACTGCTTGTGGGTGAAACTGCAAAATCAACCCTCGACGAACTTTCTTTTGAGGGGTGGTTTCCCCTCGAAAAAGCGTTTTTCTGCTGATAAAACAAAATACGTTTCTAATAGTTTTCAATGCTTTATTACGTACACGAGTTTCGACAGCATCGCAGGCGGGCACTTAAGTGATGTCCCTTGTTAGAAGTTTTTCAAAGCAATTGGGAGTCATTTTGACTAGGTTAAGGGGTAAGGCCACTGTAACGGCCCAAAAAAAAAGGTTTTTTCACTAATTTTTTGCTCCCGAAATTGAAGGTATTTGAAAAAAAACTTTTAATGGTGTTATCGGGCATACATTAAACTTTATTATAAAATTTTTTTACAGTAAAAAAAAACAAAATGGCGGTTCCACAGCTATCTTCCCGGGACATGTTTTGCTTCCAGGGCTCCGCGGCACGCAGCACCACTGGTGCACTTTTGAATCTAGAACAAAAAAAAAACCATTAATCTAGAGGGCTATAGCTAGAGAATGTCGATCGGATTTTAAAAAGTATCAATTTTTGTGGATTTGGCGTGCGTGTGAAAAAAAAAATTGATTTTTGACGAAAAAAACGGCAAGTTTTTTGTTAATAAAAAATCAATAAATAAAGTTCTTGAAAATTCCGATCGACATTCTCAAGATAATGTAAATGTTCACATCTGGTTAAAATTTCAAGTAAAAAAAATGAAAATTGTTCGAGTTGTGCTGCGTGCCATTTTGAAAAACCATGTTTCGAGAAAAACGCGTTTAAAGTTTTGCGAATAGTTTTTTATTGGAAAAAATTAAAAAAAGAAGTCGCACAGGACCTTTTTTTTCTTATTCTAGAGGGTTTAAACTATTTTTTAAGCCAATAAAAAAAAATCGATTTTTCAAAAAATTTACAGTGGCCTTACCCCTTAAGTATTTTTTTTTTCATCTGAACTTTAGGCCTCACATACACTTGTAGCGGGCGAAGGCGATTTTCTTGATTTTTTTTCGACCAGACAGTAAATGTTTATTGAAAAACTGTGAACAACATCGATTAGTACATGTTTTCATATACTTGTACAATTTTTTTTATTCAAAAATATTTCAAAATGGCGCAACTCCAGCTGTCTTCCATGAGCGCCTTCTTCTGAGCATCAGTTGCAGTGGACATGATAACTCGAGAACGGTTTATCTGAAATCAGAATTTGAAAAAGATTTCATTAGTATATTGCATTGGCTTGGGCCTGGACGAAGAATTTGTAAAAAAATTGATTAAAAAATATGACGATAATTTTAACAAAAAAAATCATTTTTTGAAATGCTAAATTTCCGGTTTTGTTGTTACAAATTTTTTTTACCAACAAAATTCAATTCCTTCTTCCAAGCCCTAGCTATTATCATAATAAAAAGTGGTATAAATTTGGTATACCACTAATATATAATCTAATAGGTAATATCGTGCGGTTGAAATACCTATAACTTCGAATCTAATGCTCCGATCTTCATGCAATTTGGTGAGAATATTCTTGAGATATTGGACTTGAAGAATATACATTAAAAAAATGTTCCATTTTTCCGACCATCACAAGTGTATACATATAAGGCATTAAGTGAGAGATTTTCCCGAACCTATCGTTTAAATTTTTGATCAAAGTCTAAGGCATTTACGTTAGTGTTCAGTTGTTGATGTTTTTATTGCTTAACAGTGCAGTTCATATAGATAACACAAATAACAAAAATCTCGAGAAAATTACGTGCTCGAAAGAGAAAAATCTAAACATTTTTTTTTTAACATTTAGGTATTTCCTATTAGTTAATTCCGATTGACACGAGGCATCTACATTTTCCTTTTGGACGTCACTTTATGGGCCACCCTGTATATAAAGAACTCTCGGTGTCTAACTACAAAATAATTGACAAAAAATTTCGAATAATGCGACATTAGCGTGGGATTGAAGTTTGCATCGTTGGCATGTAGGGAAAATTATTTTTATTACAAACTAAAATAACATTTTACGGATTTATATTCTCGATTGCTGAATACGGAACCTAAAAAATATTTTTGTAGCTTCAATCTACCGAAAAAAATTTGGCTAATTAAAAAAAAACAATTTTTCTTGCGTTCCAATTATGCAAACTTCAACACCATCATTAAGGACACCACTCAGTCTTTAAAAAGCTGCATTGTCTGTGCATGTGCAATTTCGAACTCGATATTTTCTGATGAATTCACTCGGATGAAGACCCCCAGAGGTAGTAAGCTCAAAAGCCAGCACTGCATTTTTCAAAACCCAACGAAGTATCTCAACTAGGCGTTAGGCGATTGCGCTTACGCTGCAATATCGGGAGTGCATTTTTCCGTTGAGTGTAAAGCACGTCATCAAGATGTGAGTTTCGCTATGATGCATTTGCACATCTTCCCCGTGTCTTGCAGCTTTCTTATCTCCCTCGCTCGCCCCTTCGCCCCTCTAACCCTCTCTCACTTACCTCTTCATCACGTATTTCTTCTCCACGGCCTCCGTATCTCTCAGCTTCCATTTCTTGGTCCCACGTAAGTGGGGAGAATTGACTGAATAATGCATCGGGCGGATAATACACGACCCCTCGAGGGGGGCAATCTCCTACTGTACCTCCCTCGCAGGTCAGTACAGCATTACGCACATTATGGTAACGATGAAAAATGAATAACTATCATACGATTAAGCTTCGCAAATATTTCCGATCTCTTCTCCGTTTGTTGACTTCGTTAGCTCCTTAAAAAACATTGTTAATCCGCGACTAATTAATGCAGGGCTAATTTATTGATTGAATTTGATAAGGCGTACGATTAGTTAAGAGACTTGTGGTGTAGTCCCGAAGAAGGCGCATACACTCACACGTGTACATATAATAATAATTATATATATATATATATATATATATATATATATATATATATATATATATATATATATAATTTCTGACGTCACATAAAAATATTCCAGACAAAAGTTGTACGGTGGGAAGGGGACCATCAAATGCGACCAATTTTTTTTATTTCGATGGAGGCGCTGTCGTCCAGTGAAGGTCACCTTCACTTTTTAAAATGGAATGGTACATTTTTTTCAACCACCTTGTGGAGCACCTCAAGCCGCATAAAAAACATTACGGGGTCAAAGTCGTCCAAGGTCATTCAAGGTTCGTATAGATTATACAAATCTAAATATCTCACATCAATACCAAACATTTGGTAGTGATCCGAGATATTTAGATTTATATTTTATTTTAATACGTGACCTTGAATGACCTTGAACGACTTCGACGTCCTAATGTTTTTTTATGCGGCTTGTGGTGCTCCAAAAGATGAAAAAAAAATACCATTCTATTGAAAAAAGTGGAGTCGACCTTCAACAAAATAAAAAAAATGGTCGCATTTGATGGCCCCTTCACTCCGTACAACTTTTGTCTGGAACATTTTTTTGTGACGGCGATAATTACCGAGTTATTTCGGGTGGCAGAGATAAGAGGGACACCCTGTAATTATATACATATATAATTTGTATTATTTGATTTCCCTTTGAATTTCTGTTCGATGTTTTTAGTTTATTGAATTAGTCCAATTACTTGGGTAACGTAAAGTGGTGATGTATAAACAAGGTGGCCGAGAAAGTGACGTCGAAAAGAAAAATTTAGATTCCTCGTCGTAATACCTTCCGCAATTCCAACCACGTCGATTTTTCTTATACCTTGCGTTTTTTTTTCTCCTGTGTATCTACTGTCTTCTTACAGGGAACATCACTTAATTGTCCGCCTTCGATATTGTTGAAACTCATGTATGTGATAAAGCATTGACAACTATGAGCCACGCATTTTTTTCAATCGGTGGAAAATCGGTTTTAATGGGGAAGACCACCCTTTAAAGATAGGTGTGCCGAGGGGTGATTATGCAATTTCACCCACAAGCAGTCCACCGATCTGGATGAAACAAAAACCAAAACTCTTCTAATGTAAAGCGATGGAAAATCCACTACGAAAGTATTGAAAAAAAAATTGAATTAAGGGATGACACGTTTTTCATGAGGGATATTCCGCCCCCCCCCTTAAACGCGTTTTTCCACCGATAAAACAAATCCGTCTCTAATAGTTTTCAATGCTTTATCACATATATGAGTTTCAACAAAATGGAAAGCGGACACTTGAGTGATGTTCCTTGTTGGGACTTTTTAAAAGCAATTGGGAGTTATCTAGACTAGTATAAGTATTTCTTAACTCTCCGCACTCGAAGGTGACACTCGCCCGGCTCTTACTATCCGAGGGAAAAAGGCCTCGAGTATGAAGGGTTAATCATTTGAAATTTAGTGACTGATCTTCTCAAACTTATTTTAAAAACTGTTGACAAAAATCCAAGAAATTTATGTTAATGTTCAGTGGATCATTTATTGCTTAACAGTGCACTCCATAACGATAACACGACTAAAAAATCACGAACAAAATACATACACGAGAAAAAAATGCTTTTTTCCCGAAACCTAAAAAAATCGTACAACCCATATGGACTAGCCTTTATATGGGAATGTCTTCAAAATCGCTCTCAGATAAACGTAAGCATTTTATATAAAGGCCATTTCAACCACTGTCTTGAAAGCAACCAATATACATATTTAACTATGCAATAATATTTATAGACCCTCAGTTTTCTACACACATAGATTTTCAACTACAACAACAAATTTAATTGGCTACACTTGCTTTCCTCATAAGGTAGATTTACAATTTATTTTTCGCGATTTGAAGCTACGTTGTTTGTTTTTTTCTTCACCCCACGATATCTGCGGTGTTAATTTATCCCTAGGCAACGATACCTTAACAGTGCGTTATCCCACAAGTATAATTCCGAGCTCCATGCATTTTTGACCGAGCTGCGTAAATATTATTTGCAATACGGTGAAAGTGCAAACTTGCAGCTCGATACAGAAGTGCGTTCCGTTTACGTTTTTTTTTCCGTTGCCGGTTTTTTTGTTCATGCTTGCCGTACACACGTGTCTAAGCAGTGGCCAAAAAGTAATTAGAAACTGGTGCAACCGTCGTTACGAATCGTAAAGTACCGTAGTAGACAGCCGGAACGTTGGTACATCGACAAGACTGTGTGCTCGTAGGAACGCTAATGGCGAAGTGAAAAAAAGGCGAGAGAAAAAAACGCGTCTCGCTGCGTAACGTAGATAAATAAAAGAATGTATAGACGTTCGCAATAAAGCAATAACGGGGAATGCGCGCTAAATTAACTTATTGGATGCGAAAAAAGCATCGCTCGAATTTGTTATTATTTCATTTTACTCCCGCGCACGAGAATTTCGCTGGATTAACACGCTACGCTAATACGCACGACTGCACATCCCGAAACGGTCACACGTATCCGATGAGATATTATTCCACGCTTGAACGAGTCGCGCAATGAAACGTTAATTATTCATCCTCCGTAAAATTGATTACTTCATCGAAGGCAGGATTCCGATCGAATAAACGGGTGCTTAAGGGGATATCCCTTTCTGGAAACTACAAAAAATCGTTTATTTTTTGCATATTGTTATAGCGTGAACTTTCAAGAATATTTTAAGGTTTCTTGGCACTTGAGACGCTAAAAAACGCTATTTTCATAATTTTTTTTGATAGGTGCATATTATAGATATTGTTATAAAGGTTGTTACACTCAAGAGTTTAGGCCACAGTAACGGGTATAGAATCATGTGCGAATTTAACAATTTTTGTTCGTGTGAAAAAGTCATTCACTCATGAAATTAATTACACATCTATTTAGTATGAATATGAAGCTGTTAAAATTTTTTTATTTCGATGTACAAAATGACCGACTACTCGAAACAGCTGTTTCCCAATTGGCGTGACAAATAACTTCAGGAATTTTCACTCGATTTATTTCAAATTTAAAAGTTATGTTCCTAATTGCATTTCGCAGAGAAGTACATACGGAATTTCTGATTAATCGAAAACTTTTCATTTTATGAGCAGTTTATGAGCAGTCATAACGAAATTCTTCACTGAAAATTCACTTCTTAAATTCAAATACCTACAACTTTTGAACAAAACAATATTTTTTGAATTCCTCACGTGCTTCTCTAAGTATTATAATGTAGATTGACGAGAACTTTTGTTTTTTGTTCTAGGTAAAAAATTGTGGATGCTAAATGTCACGCCTCGGAGCGCCTATAAAAAAAGATAACAAAAGAAAATATTAGTAGTCGGCACTTTTGTGCATCGATAAAAAAAAATTTATAACAGGAATATTCATACTAAATACATCCGTAATTCATTTTATGAGTGAATAACTTTTTCGTACGAAAAAAAATTGTTAAATTCGCACGTGATTTTACACCCGTTATTGTGGCCTGAGGCCTTAAAAATATACTTCCGATATACATAAAAAAATATTTTGATTTATTTAAGTCACTATTTATAGACGAAAAACGTAGTTAAAAAAAATCCTAAAAAAATTGTCGGTCTGCGTTGTTGATGAAATCTCGGAGATGGATCATCTGGAACGAAAAAATCAAACGGTTTTAGATTCAGTATGTTAATGGCTATAGCGCATATCATACGATTTTTGGTATATGCAAAAATAACAAAATTGCGGATATATTTCGAAAAAAAAACAATAAAACGTGTTTTTTCACCGTTTTTGGCAAAAAAAGTAAATATCAAATTTTAAAACATCCTTGATATGCGCTATAGCTATAGTTGTAAAGAATATGTGGTTAAAATTTCATGAGGATCGGTTCAGTAGTTTCGAAGATTTTATCAACAAGTCGTCGAAAAACGTTGTTTTGAGAAAAACACGTTCAAAGTTTTTAACGAGCAGATCAACATGCTCAGGTAACGAAGTAAAGGTTACACTAAAATACAGTTAGACTCCTCCGATGTTCATAAAATTTTAGTATGATACTTTTGGATATGTATACTTTCGAAAAACGCAATTAAAAAAAATCGATTTTTTGAAAATTCTAAAGTGAGAAGAAAAAAAATTGACGAAGTTACACCTATTTTAGTGGAAAAGTGTGGGTCAGTTTACCGCGATCCGTCGAGTTTGAACGCGATTATCTCGAAACTATATATCTTGACACGGTGGGACTGATATTTTGAGTAACTTTCACACTAATGACTTGAATTTGCACAGCTAGCATTCGAACAGTAGTCGTTTTCGGTTCACGATCGCATTTTTTAATTGCTGAACCACTCGTTAATGACAATGACTTCAGCATGCTGCTTTTCAAAAGAAAAATGAGGTTTTCTTTGGAGAAGCTGTCATTTTTCGTATTTTTTTAAATTTCGTTAAGTGGATCGTGAACCCATAGCCACTTGAATATATTTGAATAAAACATTGTTTGTTTTCGTTTCAGATTACATTTGAGCCTGGTAGAGATTCGGCCTTATTGAGCCTCGCCGCTGGAGGACTGCAACGCCAACTGCACCACCTCGAACACTTTGAAGGATTTTCTTCCGAAAAAATTACATTGTAACGACAAATATGTGTACAACATGCTGGGAAAAAATGTATTCCCACCAATGTGTTGCTAGAAAAATCCATCATTCTGACCCTTTAAATTGGGCTTCCAGAGAGGGATACCCCGTTAATTTTTTCTTGCTAACAGGACGAAATTTCTTTCACCAACATCAATAAACGACAATGACGAGTGAAATCAAAACAAATTCAAAATGAAAATCAAAACAAATTCAAATGAAAAGGTAATTTGGGTAAAAATAAAAATGCAGAGGGTATCGAAAGGTAAACGTTGGAATAAATAGTCATAAACTTATTATAGAACCTGTGGACGAGTTTTATTAGGGGCGTTGAAACGAATTTACGTTCAGCTAAGATTCAAAGATTTGAAAAATCGATACTTGTGCCATTTTGATAATGCAGTTCCGGATTTATTTGCCTTGAATGATTTATATTAAGGTCATGGTCAACGTTCCTAGAATAATAATCAATCATGATCGTTTATCGAAAGTTCCTTTGTCTCGTCTTGATTTGACCTTGGATTAAGGATATTGCCACGTGCAGTTTGCCAATGTCCTATCGATACTTTTCTATATATATGTGTGTGTGTGTGTGTGTGTGTGTGTGTGTGTGTGTTCGTGCGTGCGTGCGTGCGTGTGTGTGTGTGTGTGCGTGCGTGCGTGCGTGCGTGCGTGTGTGTGTGTGTGTGTGTGTGTGTGTGTGTGTAAAATACCTAATTCATTACAGCGTGTAAATGTCTGCGCGTTATTAGGATCGATATAGGATGCAGGAGCACAGGAATTATTAATTGAACTCAAGAAAATCGATTAAAATCTCATTCATCATGAAAAGTCATTAACTTTTTTTCTCTTTCCGGGTCGAGTTTAAATAGCCAATTGAAAGAAGAAAAAAAAGACTGGAAACATTTTGTATTTGGGTCAAGATCTTTGCGATCGTGACCTGGTGCACTTTCCGACCCAATCAAAGAACGATAATCGGCGATCGATTAAAGTTCGTTCGGCCATTCGTACGGTCGCGTAGATTTCGGATCAACATTTTTTTCAGCTTCGTGTCGCAAGTTGAGATTAGTTCGAAGAAAAATATGATCAATCTCATTTGAAAAAAAAACAACTAATTATTGAAATATGTACGATGTAATGAAAAATTATTGATGTGTGCCTGTGCAGAAATTGTCGTAGGAATCCAATTGGATTCCCATACTTGTCCCTACCTCCTGATGAGGATCCAATGCGAGAAATCAATGGATCCTCGCATTGGATCACTTAATTTAAACCTCACGCTCGTACATTGGATTCTAATCGGGATTTCCCATCGGAGTCCAATGTACGAATCCATTTAGAAGCTTAAAGGATTACCGCCTTATTAGAATTTAGTGCGATACGATTCTTGATGGGTCCCATCGCATTCTGTACGTTGTATATTCTAAATAAGATATATAGTTATACAAAATGAGTGGATCTTAAAAAAGTACAAATCGCTTTAAAAAGAATATCTTAAAAATTAATTTAAATCACATCACTGAAAATCCACTGTAATTATCGTTTGTTATTTATATCACTGCACTTTGACATAATACCACCACCCACGTACACGCTTAGGAAGCTTGCAGATTATTTTTACCAGTTTTTATTTAACTCGCCGCGTTCGTATGTCTGTCTTTCCGATCCAAAATTTACAATCCATTTTTCAAGCATTTGCTGGCATCCGATTGAGCTAAAATTTGGCATCCCTGAGTAACTTCGGTAAAAATGCAATAATATGGTACCATGGAGCAGGTCTGATGGAGCTGGGAGGTGAGCAATACAACTCCTTAATTTTTTGTGCTCATTTGTTTTCTTATCATAAGCACTTTTCATTACGCATGATAACGAGAGTCTGATAATGGGGGCGGGAGGTGGGAACTGAAATTTCCTAATGGCAAATGGTAGGACAATCGAGTTTAGGCTCATTAACTTTGTTGTCTTGAGCATTATTTATAATCACACTATTATAAAGTTTCTCGCGAAACTTTTATAACCTAAGACAAGGTTTTTTATTACGCCGTCTGATTGACATGGGGCTCTGGCATGGCAAATTAATAAACAAATTCTAATACTAAAAAGTGAAACATAAAATAAACGTAAACAACTTTTTTAAACAAGCTTTTATTTCAAAGCTACTGTACTAAAAAGTAAAAAATAATGGTTAATAAAATTGAAAATCAAAACAGTATAACTACAAAAAAGTTCTTTCCTCGGTCACTCATCATGGGTGCACGTACTTAAACGGTACATAAACATAGATATTTTAAAAATACGAAATATAAATTTTAAAAGCCTGAGGCGTCAAACGTCATAAGTAATAACGCTACTTTAAAATTTCTGAAATAAACGTCAAGCCTTTAAAATTTATATTCCGCATTTTCAAAAGATCTACATTTATGTACCTTTTAAGTACTTGGACCTATGATGAGTGACCAAGAAAGGGACTTTTTTGTAGTTATACTGTTTTGATTTTCAATTTTACTGAACATTATTTTTTACTTTTTCGTGCAGTACCTTTTTCAATAGAAGCTTGTTTTTAAAAAGTTTTTGTCACGTTCATATTTTCTCGTGACCTTTCACATATTTTCTATTCGAACGTGGTAATAATTTTAAAACGGTGTTCATCGAGGAACTTCTCATCGGGATTTCCCCAGTGGAATGTACCAATGCAATGTGAATCGTAGAGGATTCCCACATTATTGAACAGAATCCCATACTTATCCCTACTTCCTGATATGGATTCAATGGGCCATCGCATTGGATCCCCATACTCAAACGTCACGCTTCTACATTGGGCATCGGCATTCCTCATTGGAATGTCAGAATCCAATTCGAATTCTAACGGATTCTCACATTATTGGACAGAATCCGATACGATTCTTGATGGATCCCATCGCATTATGTACATTGCATGTTGTATATAATATATATAGATCCACACAATTCGTGGATCTTAAGGACGTACAAATCTTGTCTGAAAAACGTATAAATCGCTCAAAAAGGTAAATCTTTAAAATCGATTTAAATCACATCATTGAACATCCACTGCAATTATCGTTTGTTATTTATTTTACAGCACTTTGACATACTATCACTACCCACTTACGCGCTCACGATGCGTGCACATTATCTTTCAACACGCCGAGTTTTTTTTCTCGTGCCTTTTCACATATTCTAAATTCGAACGTATTTAAAAAATATTTTCGATTCGAACGTATTTCAGATTTTTTTTCGGTTCGAACATATTTAAGAATCGTCAAACGGCGTCCATCAGGGAACAAAGCAGAATCCAATTGGATCCCAATGAGGACTGCCTATATGCGGTGTCGCTAACAAATCCCTATAGGAAAGTGCACCTCGGGACACCCCAATAAATTTGTTACCAGGATCACGAAAGGATACTTTCAGCATTGGATAGGAGGGTTGACACTGAGGTAAGTTGAAACAGTGTCAACGGCTCGGTAGACGTGATTGTTAGGGAGCTGGCAACAATGTCATTTTTTCATTGCTACGACGCGCGCCACTTGTCAGTTCGCTTCGGTGCTCTTGCAAGTTCAATTGCGTCACATCAACACCCGACCCAAACAAATTGGCAAAATTAATTATTTGTCGCATTTTTCGTTAAGCTTTAGCTACCTTGTTTATTATATTTGATGGTATGTGACATGCATTGTTTGGAAGCTTACTAACTAAGCATTCGATTTGTCATATTGCCTTTGTTGTTTTGCAATACTCTTTATCAATAGTGAGTTCCGAATCAAGTGGCATCGCATTTTTGACACCTAGGAGGGTTGGAACAAGATGTTTCAACTTATCTCCGTTGCAGTCATGTTTTCATGCGTTTATATTTCGTGGTGTGGTTTGCAAGGCTTGTATTTGTTTTATTTCAAAGCATGGTCACACGAAGCCTGCACTGGTGGAGAACTTTCATATATATGTGACAATTGTTTGTCAGAATAAAGATTCATTTGCTTTCTTGCCATGATGTTTCTCCTTCAATTTATTTTTTGGTTTGCTATATTCCACTATTCAATTCCGTGAGATACGTGAGTTTATATTCGTTTCGGTTAGAACGTATAAAAATTTGTCAGACTGAATAACAAAGTGAGACTTAGATTAATATCGAGGTTAAGTTTTTTTATTTTCAATAAAGGTTTTCAATAACAATGTGTTTTGACATAATTTATACCCATATTTGTACCAATTCCCAGGCGTTTCAACTCACCTCGATAGCTGTTTCAACTTACCTCGAGTGAGGAGAGTTGAAACAAAACGACTTATTGTACTTAAATGGTTTTTCAACAGGTTACATAATTCTTGGAGTCATTTCTAGTCGAAAATCGATTAGTCGATTAAAAAGCTACATAACAACTTTATATTTACTGGAATCTCTCGTTTCGTTTGCGAGATATGGGATGAAAACTGAAAATTATTTCAACCCTCCTAAGTCTCGCCTACACTGCGACCTCAACAAACGGAACCTCCGCAGATGCAACAGCCCCCCACTGTGTGTCAGAAATTGATCGGTGTAGCGCATGGTGGGGGAAACGCCAGGCCCTTGGTTGAACCTCGAAGCATGCTAGACAACAAGAGAAGGCTTCGTAGGGTTACTGCAATCAGCTAATCCAGCTGCGCAGAGTCTGCTTGAGAGGATGGTGCGCAACCCCCACTTTTGCAATGTGATGCGGAGCCAATTACGCCGCTCTGCCGTTTAGAGAGGTCGCAGTGTATGTACGCCTGTGATTGGTGGAAAAATGTCCTCTCTCCACCCAATTTTAATCTTGTTATAAAATTTTTAATTATATTATAATTTATATTGCAAATATATTACAAAAATTGTACAAAATTATTATACAAACAAACCTAAACAAACCACAACAAACCAAATGATATGCCTCAGTCTATCAATATTCTTTGAAAAATAATAAAAACCAGCTCTTATTTACATGTAGGTATTTTTTTTTATTACCCGAAAAGTCCGATTACATTTTCAATGCCATGAAATAGTTGCACTTTGTGTAATATCTGTTGATTTTTCGTCAAAATATCCAACAAATACCAGTTCAGAATTTTAAATAAAAAATTCTCAAACGCCGCAAGTCGGAAAATAGCGCGAAATCCACTTGGACTCGAATGTGGACTCCCAACGTGCGGCGTCCCAATCGAATCCCTATAGGGATGTTTTAGGATCTGAGGACTGACCAACAAATTTCAAAAAAACCATGACTACTTCCCTTGACAGTTTAACGAGAAGAAAAAGCCACGAGGTGAGAATAGAAAAGAAAAGCCGACAATTCCACTAGCAACAATTTCCCTCGCACGCAGACCACGCGATGTTGCGTAAATAAAAAAAAAAATTTTAAACGTACGAATGATGAATTATCAGACACGCCCTCGTTTCCACGGCTTACGTAACGATAATCATATCGTAAATCACGTATATTTCCTAGGGCAAGGTTGTCAGCGGCAAGATAAACGCACGCAGGCGTCTTGGTCTTCGCGGTAGGCAAGAGAGCTTTGATTTTTCGTTCGCGTTCCATTGGCACGACGTTATGCGTGAACAGCGTTAAATAGCCCGCGGAGCTTGACGTTCCGAGGACGGAGAAACGCGCTCGTAATAACGACGAATCAACGCGTATAAAAACACCGACGGTTCATTTAGACATCCCGTGCGTAAGTGTACGAAATTTTTTGAAGGATCGCTCGCGGATGAGATTATACGGGAACGCGCGGCTGCTGCACCTCGGCAAATTGCATAATTGTTGGGAGATAGACGCACGTACGTATAGGCCACCGCGTGTGGCATTATGCCCCGCGGAGGTCTCTCTCGAATATCGAGCATTTAATGAACTGCGAACCCACACGGCTCGTCACGCGGAAGAACCGCAACGTACGTTTCGAAATCAATTCGTTATACGCGCCGATCCGAAGTGAAAAAAAAAAAAATAATAATCGTATCAGGATGATCGATGCTCTAGGATAATGGGGCGGGGGCAATTAGGTTGAATTGCTCATTAAAAAGAGTACCGCGCGTCTTATATATATATATATATTTATTAGGTTGGCACAAATTTGAGCTCAATTTTTTTTCCTTTTTCTCACCACCCAATTATCTACTTTAAGGCGTTATACGCAGTTGCAAGGCCAAAAAAGTCGTTTTTTCCCGAATTTTTTCTGGAAAAAGATTTCATTTGGGCAAAACTAAAAGTATTGGGCAGTGTAGTGGTATCTTTTAGCTTTGGATTGGCATTTTTTATTTTCAAAAATATTCATTAACATTGCTCCTGTAGAAAGTCTCCTGGAGGTCTCCGAAAAAAAAGTATCCGGCGGTGAGCAAAGTATCTCCGGTGTGGATTATCTAAAATGAAAAAACCAAAAAGATTCTTTCAGGGGATAGATGAATCCAGGTATTGATCGAAGGAATAGTCGAAATTTCAATTTTTGACAAAATGGTGGGTCCGGAAAGAAACAATTTCGATTTTCGACCAAATTTAGTTCGTTAAATCGTTGAAAAAAAATAGAAATAATTATCGGAAATCTTATTCCTTCGATCAATACCTGAAGAATACATCTGACAAGGTTGTGTTAAAATTGCAGACCGATCGGTTGAGCCGTTTTTTGAGAAATCGTGCTCACCGACTTTGAAAACACCGTTCTGAGAAAAACACGTTTAAAGTTTGTCGGACGCTCGGAGAGGCGCTTCGAGCGTCCTTACAAATATGTGTGTATATCCGAGAATATTCGCTGGATCGATTTGAAATTTTCAAGGAATATACTCACATATTTGTACATTCCGAAAATGCAACTTGAAAAATCGATTTTTTGAAATTTCTAACCGCGTATAACCCGTTAACGAAGAAAACAATTATTGCGAAAGCTCTAGTCGACAGTGAAAAAATTTGAAATTTCAAAGCTCTTGAGCGACTACTAAATATTTATTGACCGGCCAGAGCTTTCGCGAGGTTAATTTAAAAATTATAAAGCGTATGACTCGTGGGTGAAAAGTGAAAGAAAAAACCGACTTTTAACGAAATTTTGAATTTTTGGGAGACTCGAGCGATCTCGAAATATTTTTTGACTGTTTGCAGATTTCGCGACAATTGTTTTTTTCTTCAAGGGGGTATATACAGTCAGGAGGCCCAAAAAGATCGATTTTTCAAGTATTTTTCTTGAGAATATCTTTAAATCTATTAACGTAAAAGTTTGTACATATATCGTGGTAACTTTTAACTGTGTTTACCATTTTCTATTTATAAAAATAATTATTTAGAAAGCTGCTATAGCTTGTCTCCGGGAGCACCTCTGAAAAAGGCGTCTTGCGGTGAGCACGATATCTCTGGACTGGATCATCTAAAACGAAAAAACCAAAAATATTTCGTTAACATAATGAATTATCTTGTAATTATTCGAAGGAATAAGCAAAATAATATTTTTTGACAAAATGGCGGCTCCTAAAAAAATCGATTTTTGACAAAAATTTAGGCCTTAAATTGTTTATAAAATGGAAAATATTCATCGGTGAGAAAAAACCTTCGATTGATTACTAAAAAATATACTTGAAAAGATTGTGTTAAAATTTGAAACTGATCGGTTCAGCCGTTTCCGAGAAATCTTGCTCGCCGCCTTTAAAACACACAGTTTTGAGAAAAACGCGTTTAAAGGTTCAAAAGCTCTTTCGAACGCTCTGACGCGTCATTACTGTGCGTGCAACTTCGTGAATATTCGCCGGATTTACAAGAAATGTTTTGTGTGTGTACTTAAATATATTTACATTACGAAAATAAAATAAAATAAAAATCGTTTTTTTCGAAAATTTTGACTGTATAGAACCCCTTAAAGAAGATAATTGGATCGAGAGAAAAAGAAAAAAAATAGAGATCAAATTTGTGTCACCCGAATATATGTGCTGTTATGAATGGATAATCCTGAAAATGTCGATAGGACAGATATCCTACTATGTGCTGAAATTTCAGTTCAGTAAAAGCCACACGGGTTTCGAGGTAAAAATTAACTGCTTTTGGTTTTTTGCATGTAATTTCTACAAATGATAACTTTTTTTACCCGGTTCTTGAAAAAATACTCTTGGTTATTTGTTTTAACTAGAAAAGTCTTCTTTCTAACCTTAAATGTTAAGGAAGCTTTATGAAAAACGATCATATGTAGAATTTTCATACAAACCAATTCGAACATCTGACTTTGACAGCCTGCGGTGTGAAGAAAATGTAGAAACTTGTAGAAATGGCACGTGAAAAACCAAAAGTAGATGATTTTTTTTTAAATAACAAAGCCCAAAATCTCGAAAACCGTGTGAGTGTTACTAATCTGAAATTCCAGCATATAATAGAACATGATCTCACTTATCGACAGATGCAGTATTATCCATTCATAACGGGGCATCCTGTATACAGGGTGGCCCGAAAAGTGACATGGAAAAGGAAAATGTAGATGCCTTCTACGATCTTTGCAAGAAAAAGCGTTTTTTTGTGTATGTACTTTCCTCGCGATTTTTTAACTTGCGTTATCGTTACGACGTGCCCTGTTGACCCTTTGTTGACACACTTATATTTGGCTACGATTTTGACAGACTGGGTAAATTTGACCCGGCATCACTTTCAACATTTGTGAAAATATGTCTGCATAATTGAAATTCAATTCAATTATGCAGACATATAAAATGAATAAGCATTTTATGTCAGAATTCGCCCAGCTCAAAATGGCCAACGTGTCAACGTAGGGTTAGCAAGAAATAAATTACCAACTGAAGTTCAGATAAAAGTTCAGATGATAAAAAAATACCTAAACTAGTCTAAATGACTCCCGATTGCTATTCAAAATGTCTAGGGGGAAAGTAGATACACAAAAGGAAAAAAAAATAAAAACCGGTGCTACAAGTAATCCGGAAAAAATGTTTAGATACTTTTTTCGCTAATACTAAAAAAGATCGTAGAACATACGTGGGGGTGATTCGGATAGGTATGGATACGAGGCATCAAGATTTTCCTTTTGGATGTCACTTTTCGGGCCACCTTGTACATGTAGAAAAAATGAATATTTATATTGTTATTCTAAAAAAGGGACTGATATTGTCAACCTGATACTCAGAGATGTTTTAAAAAACGGTACCGATTTTTTTCTTCGGGGTCAGATAAAGAAAATGTTAATGTATAAAAGTAAAAAAGTCAAGTCTGTAAATTTAAAGGATTTTTTTTGCTTAAATAGATAGTTTTGACCTTTAAGAATATGCCTACAAATTTTCAAAACAATATTCGGCTTAGAAGTATTCGAAATTGGCGCCAAGCGTCGACCCTTTCAGAGCCTTCTATACGGGCCTTTCTATAATTTAAAAGCGTTTTTCTCGAAACCATGTTTTTGGACCTGATTGACAGCATAACTCTGTCAAGTTTTGTCCAGTCGACTGCATTCAAAAAGGATTCTCTTCAGAAAACCTATCGCTATCGTTGCATCGTAGAGTTTTTTTCAAATTGTTTACTTTTTTTATTAACAATTTTTGTATAAAATTCAATTTTTTTCAGTGACCGTCATTTTTTTTTCAAATCAAAATTTTCAAATTCCCTACGATGCTGCGATAGCTATATTATTATAATTTAATAATCTTTTTGAATTTTTGATTTCACGTGCTTGCTGTAGCACTTATGCTGTCAATCGTCGGGGAGTCTTTTTTTGAGACGCCATTTTGCGCCGGCTCCTCTGCTTAATAAAATGTACTAAAAATAGATTAAAACATTTACTTGTATGCTTCATTATTTCAATAAATAATACACAAAATTTCAAATAATTTGATCGAGACGTTTAAAAAAAATCTCAAAAAATAACTTATTTTTCAGCCTGTCACACTGATATTCTCCCTTAATGAAATGGTCAGGCTTTTCAATAAATGTTATTTTATTAAATGTCTATTCTTTTTAATTAACATCAATTAATTAAATGCCTAGGGTTTTTAATTAATTTTAATTAATTGAATGTTTAGTCATTTCACTAAATGTTGATTCATTAAATATCTATAATTTTTAATTAACGTGTAAAAAATCGTAATTTCGAGCAAAAATTTATAAACTGCTAGAAAACGGTCTACTCACTTTTTGAAGTTCACTTTGCCCGACACTTTTTCGGCCACATGTCAAAGTTCCCGCGTATGGCAACGGAGAAAAAAAATATCAATTTTCTTCGCAAGACTCCAATATGTATGTTGTGTATATCCTCTCGCCTCTTTTCCCAAGAGGCTACATCGTGTTACGTCGATTGACCGGAACTGCGTCGACTAGGATCGGTCTTTAGGGAACATTCGAAAGTCCTACTGTTCGCCTTTTTTTTTCGTTTATCGGCCATTGTCACTATTTCTTTCAACGGACAATCGTCGATGAGAAGGAACGCGAACTTTCGAATTCGTTTTTGCTTCACCGAACAACGATTCGTTGGTGATGATGAACGTAGGTGGTAACATTGTTTGTTTAGCGTTGGACGTGGTTCCTCTCTAGAATACGTGCAGTATCCGAGAAAAGCTTGACTGCGGGACACGTAACAAAGATAGATTTTCAATTATTTCACAAAAACGTTTCGTTCCTTCTAACCCAATAGAATAATAACCCAAAGAATAGTAGGAAAAAAAACGCACTGCATGACGAAGCGCAGTATGTTCAACGAAAAGTGTTTTGTAACCGATTTCTCATTTGTTCGCAAGGAATTTCGAGTCAGCAGTCGATCAATCGATCAATCATACATTGGTAACCGTTTCGATCTAACGTCCCGCGAAACGATAAAAAATGCGTCATCGTATCCTTTATGACGCGTTAAATCTTGCTCTACAAGTATCGAGGGATAACAAAAAGTAAGAAATAAAAAAGGAAACATGCTTCAGGTGGTGAAGGATTCCGTCTGTCTCCGGGAGGTTCGGCAATTTGTCCCTGGCTTTACAGCGCTTGATACGGGTGCAAATAAGGCGTATACAGGGTGTCCCGGAACTGAATGCGTTCCCTGAGTTGGGGGATCGGGGGTGAAATTCTGAGTCGATTGATATAAGCATGTGTGGGTCTCAGACCAACCGCTGAATTGTTATTCATTTTTAAAGGCGGGCCAATCAGGCGCGCCCGACGAGCCGGCGAATCGCTCACCGCTGTACGCCGGTTCATCGGGCGCACCTGATTGGCCCGCCTTTAAAAATGAATAATAATTCAGCGGTTCGTCTGAGACCGACACATGCTTATATCAATCGACTCAGAATTTCACCGCCAACCCCCCATTTCAGGGAACGCACTCGGTTCTGGGACACCATGTATACGGCGTGTTTCGTCCGCGGGTTCCGTGCATACCTTATAGAACATTTCGAGTGTCGGCAAAGAAATCAGACGAAAAGTAGAACGGCACTGAATCTACGATACGAGATCGTTATCCGGGCGGGGCCCTGGCAATAAGTTACTCATATTTTTTGCCTCCATTGTCTGTGTCCACGTTTTATTTTCCTTTTTACAAAACTTGCCGACAACTTCCAGATTTCGTATGCGGACACGCACACACGAATAGATACCAGATCGAAATATGCATTCATTTTATGGGACCTTGGCTGTTTGCAATGAGTATAATGCTTATGGTTAAAAAAAGCAGTGGAATTAACGAAAATGCTTCATACAGCTTTGCATATACAGGGTGGCCCGAAAAGTGACGTCCGAAAGTGTGTGCGTGTGTGAGTGTGTGTGTGTGTGTGTGTGTGTGTGTGTGAGTGTGTGTGTGTGTGTGTGTGTGTGTGTGTGTGTGTGTGTGTGTGTGTGTGTGTGTGTGTGTGTGTGTGTGTGTGTGTGTGTGTGTGTATAATACTAGGGTAATTTAGTAAAGGTAGTCACTCGGAAACTCCTATAAATATCGATTTTAGACAAAAAAAGTGATGAACAAAATTTGAATGGTTTGTGAAAATCTACATTTTGGTAGTCTTACATGGTTTTTTCCAAGAAGATGTAACAACCTGATTTCAAGGTCACCTCCACTTTTTTTTTAACGGAAACCTTTTTTTCATTGGCCTTGAACTAATACCTTTAAAAAACAACACCAATGATCAATGACGTCATGACCTTTGGACGACCTTGAAACACCAAAAATTTGCAAAGCAGTGATTAAAGCAAGGCAAGCAAAAGAGGCGGTGATTTCCGCCGCAAATGCTGTTTTTATTGCATGACCTGTTCAACAATTTGTCCATTAACCGCGAATACATTTTACGGTACGATTTCGGAATGATGGGTAAACTCTTTGCAACGTCTCGTTAGAAATGTCGCGACATGCGTGGTTTATTCATTCCTTTATATCTTTCCGAGGAGTTAGTATATCTCTCTAGACTTTGTTTTTCAATGCACCCCATACAAAATAGTCAATGGTGTTAAATCAGATGATCGAGGAGGCCAGGCAACTGGACCGTTTCTACTATTGCACCTATCAGCAAACTTTTCATTTATTTCAAGGTCATCCCAGGGTCATGATTTTGTAGGCCATTAGTTTTGTTCTATTGTTCTCATCATTCGTGGCCAATAAAAAAGAGATTTTCCTTTAAAAAAGTGGAGGTAAACTCGAAATCTGGTTGATACCTCCGCTTGAGAAAAAAATAAAGGCTACCAAAATGTAGACATTGCCAAACCATTCACATTTTGTCTCTGACTATTTCGGCTGAAATAAATATTTATAGATGTTTTCGGGTGACTAACTTCTAGTGAATCACCCTGAAGAAATATACAGGGTGTCCTGTCATAAATGGGTAGTCCTGCAAGTGTCGTGAGTCAGCCCATGCCCTACTATACCTATGTTAAGATTTCAGTTTAATGAAAGTTTCACGGTTTTCGAGATTTTGAGCTTTACGTTATTTAAAAAAATCATTTGCTTCTGGTTTTTTGCATGCCATTTCTACAAATGATATGAATCGACAATAAATAAACAACTTTTTTCGGTAATTGGCACGATATGCGTAGTAAATTTTTTTTACACCGTAGGCTATCAAATTCAGATGATGGTTGTGTGAAAATTCTGCATAAGATCATTTTTCATAAAGTTTCCCTAACATTTAAGGGTAAGAAGAAGACTTTTCTAGATAAAACAAATAACCAAGAGTATTATTTTTTAAACTATCTGAAAACGGTATCATTCGTAGAAATGGCATGCGAAAAACCAAAAGCAGATGATTTTTATCTCGAGAACCGTGTGACTTTTACTAAACTGAAATTCTAGTATATAGTACGACATGATCTGACCTATCAACAGTTGCAGGATTATCCATTCATAACCGGACACCCTGTATGTACATGAAAACAATATTTTGACCCCGATATATCTACGTAATGCTGATTATCAGCACATTGGGCTGTTTTGTAAATGGTCCTTTGGCTCTTAGATAAAAAAAATCCTCACAATTATACAGCGGTGATTTTCAGGACATCGGAGTTGCACAATGTTGAGTATGGGGACAATTGGCTGCTATGAACACATCCCGGAACGTTCAACGTCGTTGAAATAACTCTGCTATATATATATATACACACATTCATACAGGGTGTCCCTCTTACCTCTGCCACCCGCAATAACTCGGTATTTATCGACGCCACAAAAAATTGTTCCAGATAAAAGTTGTACGGTGTGAAGAGGACCATCAAATGCGACCAATTTTTTTTATTTCGGTGAAGGCGCTGACACACAGTGAAGGTCACCTCCACTTTTTTTAAATGGAATGGTACATTTTTTTCGACCATCTTGTGGAGCACCTCAAGCTGTATAAAAACCATTAGGGGGTCAAAGTCGTTCAAGGTCATCAAAGGTCAGTATGGATGATACAAATCTAAATATCTCGGATCACTACCAAATATTTGGTTGTAATCCGAGATATTTAGATTTGTATTTCATTTTAATAGGTGACCTTGAATGACCTTGGGTGACTTTGACCCCCTAATGTTTTTATGCGGCTTGACGTGCTCCACAAGATGGTTGAAAAAAAATGTACCATTGCATTTAAAAAAGTGGAGGTGACCTTCACTGTGTGTCAACGTCACCACGGAAATAAAAAACAATTGGTTGCATTTGATGGCCCCCTTCCCACCGTACAACTTTTGTCATTTTTATCTTATCTTTTTATCTTATGGATCATTTGTTGTGACGTCGATAATTACCGAGTTATTTCGGGTGGCAAAGATAAGAGGTACACCCTGTATCTGTGTGTGTGTGTGTGTGTGTGTGTGTGTGTATCTACTTCCAGAATAGTTCAGTCACTTCCTCAGTGTCGAAATCATCACCTGCTCCACCGGCATCGATTTTATAATCGATTGCTCGCTCCCCTTTCTCGCATTGCGCGGAATAAAAGATTCGAGAAAGGCGAGTAAAAACGAATACATTGAGATATGCCGCAAGAGTGAACGGACATTTGCCGTTGTCTCGGCCTCACTGTGAGACAAGATCAGGCCCGAGGGGATCTCCCTCGCGAAGCTTCCGTTCGCCAAAATGGCTCTTCGGTGCCCGACAACTTCGGGCCTCGTCTTGTCCACCGGATATATACGGCGATTTTGATGGACGTTTTTTGTTCCCCGCTTTTTACATTTGTACAAAAGAAATTCGATAATACCGTTCGGTATGGCGGTGAATGTTTCTCCAACATCGCCCAGCTCGCTTTCACGCTATCAATTGCATTGAGGGGATAAAAAAACGCCCTCGCACACGATCTTTTATACGCGTAAGAAGTCGACGAGGGATCAATAGAGTTGGTGCTAAAGTTAGAAACGCCGTGAATTGGAGATTCACGACCGAAAGTTATTCCCGGGCGTAGGCGTTAATGGTAAATATAAAGATTCAAATAATTTTTTTTTTAATTTCGTGAAAGTGGAGTTATCATTTTTCCGACGTTGTCAATTAATTCCACGTAAGTTCAAGCGCAAGCTGGACGTGATCGATAAATCAATCCGTGCTCTTGAAGAGAAAGAGGGAAATTTATTGTTTCTCTTTTCGACCTTGGATTGGACAAGCATCGTTGTTTTTTTTCGATCTGTTGTAACGAAATTCCAGTCCGAATCCGTTATAGCAGATCCTGGCATGTGTGTGTGTGTGTGTGTGTGTGTGTGTGTGTGTGTGTGTGTGTGTGTGTGTGTGTGTGTATACCGGGTGTCCCATTTCAATCTTACACCTGATTTATCTCGAAAAATACTGCTCCGATTCAGTATTGAATACAATAAAACTTTAACAGTTCAAAGGGGGACGTTAAAAAAAATATTTTTTGGTAAAAAATTCGATATGGCGACGTCGAGATGACCGACGTGTTTAAAAGAAATGGGAACATGACTTTTTTCATCGAAAAAGTTGTCAGGCCAAAATTAACAACGTTTGTAGGAATTTTTGGATACCGATTGATGTTGTAGGAATATTTTGACAACGTTCATAATTTCAAGTTAGAACAAGTTAGCCAAGTAAGTGTAAGTGTGCGTGTGTGTGTGGGTGCGAGTTTGTTTGGGTTTATTTGCGGTGGTTTTGATTTTTGTTTGGGTTTGTTCGATAACCCAGACAATCCCAAATAAGGATTAGGTCGCCGTGGCTCAAAGTTTGTTCAATAACGGAAATGACGAGCCGCAGAGACCTAATCCCTGTTTGTTTTTGTTTAGGTTATCGAACAACCCCGAAGAAACTCACATCCATACACACGCACACTTACACTAGGAATGTTAATTAATTAGCTAGACCTTAACTCTTCGTGGTACATTCTGGATAGTGTTGAAATAGTAAAAAATGGTGTTCCAACTTAAAAATTATGAACTTTATAAAAAAAAAAAACCTACAAAAGTTGTTAGTTTTGGCCTAACATTTTTTTTCTACAAAAGGCATGTTCTCATTTTTTTTAAAACATCTCGAAACGGTTTGTTGTCGTTCGTTTGGGTTGTTTCAATAACCCAAACATTCCCAAACAAAGATTAGGTCTCTTCGGCCTGTCATTTCCGTTATTAAACAAACTCACACCCACACACACACGCACACTTACACTAGGGATGTTAAAGACTTTTCCTCCTCTCGGTACATTTCGGATAGAGCAAAAATAGTAAAAAAAATGGTGTTCTCACTTAAAAATCATGAACGTTATCAAAAGATTCCTACAATATCAAACGTTATCCAAAAATGTCTACAAAAGTTGAGAGTTTTGGCCTGACAAATTTTTTCGTGAAAAAAGTCATGCTCCATTTTTTTTTAAACATGTCGGCCATGTCAACGTCGTTATTTTGAATTTTGGACCAAAAAAGATTTTCTGACGTCCCCCTTTGAACCCTAAAGGTTTTATTATACTGAATACTTGATCGGAGCTGTATTTTTCGAGATGAATCAGGTGTGAGATTAAAATGGGACACCCGGTATATATATATATATGTACCGCCTATCCCATATATATATATATATATATATATATATATATATATATATACGTATGTGTGTCCGTACATACATAAATCTCGGGATTTTTCGACGACGTGTAACACAATTACCTTCGGACGAGGGTCTGAAAGCTCGAGAGTATCTTGACTTTCCAGGAAACGTGCAAATCAGACCTAAGATATAAATAAATGTATACCGACAATGGTGAACGAGCGGTAGGGGCTCGGCTCCGGCGGTACTTCGAGTAAAGCAGCGTTGACCAATACTCGGAGCGGTGACCGCTCAGCCGTGCACCGGCTGGAGCTTCAACCAGTGAGCGGAAGGCCAATACTTCTGAGACCTTGGTGTAGATACTTGAGTGAAACGTCTGTGCACCAGAGAATCAGAAGTATATGGGGTCGTCTATACTGGTACGTATTTTCCACAGTGTCTCCGTACCTTCGGCAAATGCGATATAGTGAAGCTTAAGGATGTTGTGTCCAAAATTGAAAATGGTAATAACATTAAAAAAAAATTGATAGGTCATTATGCAAAACATTTGAAAGTTTGTGTAAAAATTTCACGACGATTAGGAAGCTGGCTACTGAGAAATTAGAATTCGCAAATTACACGCAGCCTTATGGAAAATGAAGTAACTTTGCAATTATTATGAATGAAGTAACTTTGCAAATATATATGAATGATCGTTTTTTTTTTAATTTTAAATATATCAAAAACAAAGGTGGCTTTATGGTGCGAGAAACGACGTCGTCCGTGAACAAAAATGAGTATTTGAATTTTCCGCTACTTTCGGTCTATGCAACGTTGCCGCTATATTCTTGTTTCCTGCGGTGAAAACCACGTACTTTGTCTTTATTATTTATTTCCTAGAATACGAGGTTTGTAAATGTGTTGAAAAAATTAAACAATGCTTCTTATATGTTATATAGAAACTTATATACAAAAAAAAAATATTTGCAAAGTTACTTCAGTTGCCATAAGGCTACGTGTAATTTGTGAATTCTAATTTCCCAGTAGCCAGCTCCCTAATCGTCGTGTTTTACACAACCTTTCAAATGTTTTACATAATGACCGATCAAATATTTAACATTTTATTACCATTTTCAATTTTGGACACAACATCCTTAAGATAGCTGTGGAAGGAACGGAAGTTAGGTAAGACTAGCAAAGTGCGGGTGGGGTGATAGAAAAGGATTTAATCGGGAAGGGTAACAGGTGAAGATCCGAAGGGTATACGTTTGAACTCAGAAAATAAAATAATACAACAGAATAATGATATAAATAAATTTATTCATACACAAGCACACACGGAAATTCACACACCCACGCCAGTTGTATATATATAAATATGTGGGTGTAAATTTACACGAGCAAATTTATGAGAATTTTTATGAGAAATTTATGAGAATTTATATTGCTTCATACGTAAAGCAATATACGAGGGTATATTGCCCTCGTAAAAATGTGGAATATTTACCCCAGCAAGTGTTTCTAATTCCTAGTTCCTAGTTCCTAATATCTGATAGGGATCTCCCATGCCGGAACGTCATGATCGTACATTGGATTTTCATCGAGATTCCCCATTGGAATGTACGAATCCAATACGAATCCTCAAGGCTTCCCACAGCGGATAGAATCCGATAAGATTCTTGATGGATCCCATCGCAATTCCTACGTTGAATTTTTTAAACAAAATATATAGATATAGAAAATAAGTGGATCCTAAATAAATACAAATCTTATATGAAAAAAGGATAAACCGCTTAAAAATGCGAATCTTAAAAAAATCATTTGAATCTCATCACTGGAGATCCACTGTAATTGTGGTTCGTTATTTATTTTGCCGCACTTTGACATAATATCACCATACAGGTACACGCTCACGAAGTGCACAGGTTACCTTTCAACACGCTGAGTTGTTTCTCGTGGCTTTTCACACATCTTCGATCTGAACGTGGTAAGATTTTTTTTTATCGGCGGAAAAACGGTTCTACGGGGTGAAACGCACGCTCGAAAATAGGGGAGTTTTTCGTCGATAACGTTATCGTTTTGGTCTCCAATGTATAGTACAGAAAAAAATTAAGATTGTTGCAATTTGAAATTTTTAAATATCTCATATCGTTAAGGGGCAAGTCCACTTTGAAAATTTCAAAAAATCGAAAGCAAGCAAGACTTTAAGAAATCGACGATGATGATCAATCAGGAGGGATTTTGTATGGTGCCGGAATTGCCGATTGAGTTTAGGTAAGAGTTTTTCATAGTATAAACTTCAAACGCGTTTTTCTCGAAACAACGTTTTTAAAAATCTAGCTCCATCGTATCTCTGAAACTAATGAATCGATTTTCATGAAATTTAAACCACGTATTGTAAACGTGATTCGCAACAAGATGACCCTAGATGGTTTTAAAATTTTGATATTCCCTCTTTTTTGCGAAAAACTGCGAAAAAACACGTTTTTTTACTTTTTGCGTTTTTTATCTGCCATTTTTTTTATTTTTTGATAAAACTTTATATCCATGAGGGTGCGTTTCACCCCTCAAACCCGTTTTTCCGCCGATGAAACAAAATACATATCTCTTAATTTTTGATACTCTTCCACATAAAAAAGTTTCAACACAATTGGAGGAGGACACCAAAGTGATGTTCCTTGTAAGAGCTGGATCTTTTATTATTATTATTGTGTGCTACGCAGTCTGACCGGACATATATTATTATGTCTATTAACAATTAGGGAAAACAGATTTTCCCTAATTGTTTATCATTCCCTAATGTTTTTTTCCGAAATAAGAGGACCAATAAAGAAAACAGCATCGGCAACAACAATAATAATGACGCTAACAAAAGTGCTAGTCATAATGATAATATAATAATAATTATTATTATAAGAGTAAAAACATAAAAAGCAACGGAATGAAAGATAGCAAAAATAATAATAAGTCACATGTTTACATCCAAATCGAATTACTTTTTCATCTACACAGAAATTTATCGATGTAAAATTTAGCTGCTGCATTTCATTCTGGAAGTTATTGAGATAACAATATCCACCTGTACATTGTTGTATGCGATTTTTCTTCCCCCGTCGTAGTGTTATTAAATTCTGCTTTATTTGAATTCGCGAGATAACGCTGATGGGCTTTAAAACGCGAAACGACTCGAGTACGCGGAATGTGGTAAGAAAAATATAGTAACGGATTGGAACGTATGGAAAATTGAAATTGCCACTATTCGAGAGTATGCAACCGCAATCCACGTAGAGCTCGCCAATTTATGTACCTGTATGTATATATATATATATATATATATATATATATAGGGTGGCCTGTTATGAATGGATAATCCTGAAACTGTCAATACTTCAGATCATTTCCTACTATATGCTAATATGTCTGTTCACTAAATGTCCCACGTTTTTCGAGATTTAGGGCTTTATGTTATTTTTTTCATTCAACTGCTTTTGGTTTTTCGCATGCCATTTCTACGAATGATATGAATAGACAATAACAAAGCCACTTTTCTAAGTAATTAGCACGATATGCGTAGTACATTTTCTTTTACAGCGCAGGCTATCAAAGTCAGATGTTCGAATTGGTTTGAATGAAAATGCTGCATAAGCTCTTTTTTCATAAAGTTTCCTTAACATTTAAGGGGAGGGTAAGGGTTTCAGTGTGAAAAAAACACGTTTTTGCGAAGTTTTTTCTCTATATGGATAGAGTAAATTTATTGAAACCTTTTGTACATTGTTAAGTGCCATTTCAAGAACATTCCATGAAATTTGTATGCGAAAATATCCACAAACAAGCCGGTGACGAAGCTTTTCCAATAACGCCTTTGGAAAAACACGATTTGCGGTGTTCGCTGTGTCTCAGCTAGAAATTATCTAAAATTAAGTACCATAAAAATTTAGTCAAAGTATCATCAAATCTTCCCCCCAACGGTCTTCGATAATTTTTTTTCCATTTCTAAATTTTTGGTGGTCATGTAAAGTGAAAAGTGCTATTTTTCACGAAAAATTCCGCCATTTTGGGGCTGGAAAACCCCCTCAATATAAAAAAAATCTCAAATTAAGCGTTGAGAGGAGGTATTTTATATGTAGAAAGTGTGTACCAAGTTCGAAATAAATCGGTCATGTAGTTTTCAAATGGCAGTGAACACGGACTTTTAAAAAGTGGTTTCGAGAAAAAACGCGGCACCAGCTTGTTTGTGGATATTTTTGCGTACAAATTTCACGGAATGTTCTTGAAATGACACTTAACAATGTACAAAAGGTTTCAATAAATTCACCCTATCCATATTGATGAAAAAAATTCGCAAAGAAGTGTTTTTTTTCACGCTGAAACCCCTACCCTCCCCTTAAGATTAGAAAGAAGGCTAGATAGAAAGAAGGCTAGATAAAAGAAGTTAGAAAGAAGGCTAGATAAAACAAATAACCAAGAGCATTTTTCCAAACACTGGGTTACAAAGTTTTCATTTGTAGAAATGGCATCCGAAAAACCAAAAGCAGATGATTTTTATCTCGAAAACCATCTCGAAAACTGAAATTCCAACATATAGTAGGACATGATCTGACCTATTGACAGTTGCAGGATTATTCATTAATAACAGGCCACCCTGTACATAGAGATGGATTTGACAGTAGCAGGAAAGCGTGTGAAATACAGGATGTACCTTTTCGTATGGGATCGCGTATAAAGCGCAGTCACAAAGACGTCTAGGGGATTACTCGGTGCGCCGGCACTTGTGACATGCAGGAATGCAAAAGTGGCAATTGTGGGGACGAAGCCACGCGCGTGATTCCTTCGCATATCTTTTGCAAATGAGCCTATCTCGTTCTCGATTAACGCACAACCACGAGGGCCAAGTAAATACATGGGTGTGTGTGTGTGTGTGTGTGTGTGTGTGTGTGTGTGTGTGTGTGTGTGTGTGTGTGTGTGTGTACAAAACGAACTCGCATTCCACAGTTTTCTCAACATACAAGGTCCAACTTTCTCGGATCCCGGTGGTTAAGGCGTTACCCCCACTTGTAACGCAAAAAAGGCCTTTTTCATGATTTTTTTTAAAGAAAACTACAAAACTTTTTTAATCGATCAATATACCATCTTAAAGAACACATCTTGAAGAACTTTCAGTAATTTTTTTATTGAAAAATATTACATTGTTTAGTGGCAAATGGCCGTCAATGAAATAATGTTTTTATATACACGGTTTGCGGTGACCAACATTGTGGCGAAGTACATCATCTGAAAAAAAAATGCGGATGGATTTAGTCAAATATAAGTATAAACTAGTCTTTAATCGAAGGATTTTTAAAAATATTCATTTTTCACAAAATGGCGGACAGTCAAAGTTAATGGTTCGATTTTAACGAAAAAAACGTCCGTTTTATAGCCAAAAAACGGCCATTTTTTTCGAAAAAAAAAATCGAACGATTTAAGACTACATTTTTATGTATTAAATAAGCCTCCAAAATTTCAAGAAGATCGGTTCATTAGTGTTCGAGTAATCTTGGTCACCGACTTCAGAAATGCCATTTTGAGAAAAAAGCGTTTAAAGTTTCAATTTCCGGTCGTTTACACAACGGATTCTTCTCTTTCAACGCTCATATCTCAGTCAATTTTGTTCGGATCGACTTGAAATTTTCAGGACATGTTCTCAGATACTTATACTTCAAAAAAATGCAATAAAAAAAATCGATTTTTTCAAAATCGCAAGTGGGGGTAACCCCTTAAGGAAGGAAAATACAAAATCAGGAGGTCAATGACGTTTTCGAAATGAGGATTCATAAAAGGAGAATAATAATAAAAAGTATAGTAACAAACGCACAATGATGATAATAATTATGAAAACAACGACGGCAAATAATAACAATATCCATAATAATAATTATAAGAACAACAACAATAATGATAATAATCGCGGGCCAGGAAAATAATGTTCTATAATAATAATCATTTCAATCAATATTAACTATGGAATAGTAATCTTCTACAATTTCAAATAATAATAACCTCGGCAAAATAATCTTCTAAGATAATAATAATCACAATAATAATCATATTTTTGAACATTTTATAATCAATTCTATTTTTTAAATATTATAATAAGTTTTTTTAATTTTTAATTTTATCATATCCATAAGAACTTCGGATTTGGAATAACGTTGGATGAATAAGATGAGAAATGGAATATGGCGGGAATGCAATAAGGGGAAGAAGACCTCTGTAGAACGAACTCTACGATAAAAAAAATAATAACTTCGACATCATCATTTTCTATGAGAATAATAACAATAATAATAATAATTACGATAAAAGTAATCACTTTTCAAATTTTATAATTTTAATAACACCTCCGCAATATTAGTTTCCTACAACAATAATAATAATAATCACAATGACAGTACTAATTTATTTGAGAAATGAGAACTAAATTTTTCGAAATTATTTTGTAATTTTATATTATTATAATAACTTCGAAATAATTATCTATAATAGTTATAGCAATTATAGAGAATGCATGGGGAACCGACCAGGCAAATTAGCACCCATAAAAGTTTATCGATATTCGTGCCACGAGTTTTTTCCTCCATCCGAAGTAAATTTTTCATCCGAAAAAATGTCAGTCCACAGCACGATGCTCGAGAACAATAAAATTAAGGGGTAAAAATAAAACAATTACATTTCTCCGTAAAAACTGCGATAAATTGATGCGTTGAAATACTTGGAGTATGTAGCGAGGATTTGGTGAGATCTGCTGTGCAGAAAGCGCCGCATCTAATGGTCGAACAAATGTGGTGTAAAAAGAGAGGGGGTGGGGGGAGAAAAGGCAAATGAGGCGTTAAGCAACTTCATCAACGACCTTTCTCGGCTCGACGCCAAACGGCCTTCCTGTACGATGTTCGAACGCGAGTGATAAAAGCGTTGTATAAATGCGGCGAATAAAATTCTGGGCGATCCTTGCAAGAAATGCACTGCGGGTGCATAAGATACGAATCACAAAGAAAAAGCCATAAAGCTTAAGGTTCGGTGAATCCATAGCCGAGAAGACTTCTCGAGCGTGTCGAGATCGAGTGCCGCGATCAACGTCAATGAAAGGACTCTCCTTGCCAAGGTAAAGGATGTCGCAAATATATCGATATAATGCATATACCGGGTGTCCGAGTGCGCGTGGATACACCCATGATTTCTCAGCGAGTTCGCCCCCCCCCCCCCCCCCCGGTGTGATACTCCGTTTTTTGTTCTATTTGTATTTTTTTATTTCTTGGCTCGTCAACGCGCGCTGGAGATCAAACGGATTAGAATTACGTTCGATTATGTATGGGCTTAAAAAAAATACAGCGTTACGACGTTAGGTAAGTTCGGAATGACGGTACGATTGGTGTATCATTATTATTTTTAGTCTCCTTAGAACGTGCTGTTGACAGTAGATATTGAAATTACGAGAATGATAAAGAAGAGAAAAAATGGGGCGTTGAGAAATTGGGTATGATAGAAGGCGCCGATTGGTCGTGATTCAATCGGAATATTTTTCTATCTTAATCAGACTAAACGAGCCGCCCGTAATACCGTTTCTAATGACGTGTGAAGAAGGAGAGAAAAAAAATACATCATTACGGAATTGGGCCAGATCGACGTGGGTGAAAAATGCGCGAGATTAATCGGAACTTTCTAACGGTTGTATCACTCGCGCATAGTAGGCTGGAAATTGGTCCACGCGACTTTTTCAATGATACTCCGTCCTCGCCAACGATCTGCCGATCCGGTAGAATTTCCGTGCTCCAATGGACACGCATTTCCATGTACGTAGATCACGCTGCACATGAACGGGAACGCTTCAATGTTGGGGCTCTGCATGGTCGGTGAGTTCGCGTATACGAACACTCTTCTAGCGCCGAGTCATCCACGAATATATATTTATTTATTTATTAACAATGTTCATTCGCATGCCCTTTTAGGATGGTATCCTTCGCATGCGGGCTTTTAGGATCCTATCCTTCTTACTGGTACCGCCCCTCCCACACTTGCTCCCGAAGACATTCTGGTAACCATTCCTTTTTATGTCGACATAAGAAATCCCAAGGCGAAGGACGCTGAGGGAGGGCGTTGTATGGCGAGAAAGGGGGCGCGAGGGCGAACACGAGAAGGCGAGGAATGGCGAGGAAAAACGAGAGATGGCGAGGGAGGGCGAGGAAGCTCGAGAGAAGGCGAGCGAAGGCGACGAAGGGCAAGCGACGGCAAGGAAGGGCAAAAGAAGGCGAGAGAAGACGAGAGATGGCGAGGAAGGACGAGGGGTGGCATTTACCCCCAAGTCAATATACCTTTTTTAGAAAGATTATAATTTAAAGGCGAGAATGGCGAGGAAATGCAAGAGAATGCCATGTGGGGCAAGGAAAGGCGAGAGAATGCGAGGGAGGGTAAGGATGGGCAAAGGGACCCGAGGCAGGGCGAGAGGAGGCGAGAGAAATCGAGGAAGGGTGAGAGAAGGCGAGGGAGGGCAATGGAGAAGGCAATGGAGGTTGATGTACGGCGAGAAACAACAAGGGGCCCGTGGGAGGGCAGGACGAGCCCCCGTCCCCTTTCGCGAGAGAAGACGAGAGATGGCGAGCGATGGTGAGGAAGGACGAGAGGAGACGAGAGATGGCGAGGGATGGCGAGGAAGGATGAGTGGTGGCTTTTACCCCCAAGTCTATATAACTTTTTTAGAAAGATTATAGTCTAAAGGCGAGGAAATGCGGGAGAAGGCGCGGGAAGGCTAGGTAGGGCCAGGAAGGGTGAAGGATAGCGAGGGAGGGTAAGGATGAGGAAAGGGACCCGAGGCAGGGCGAAGGGAGGTGAGCGCTCACGAGGAAGGACGAGAGAAGGCGAGGGAGGGTGATGTACGGCGAGAAACAACAAGAGGCCCGTGGGAAGGGAGGTCGAGCGCCCGTCCCCTATCGCGAGAGAAGACGAGAGATGGCGAGCGAAGGCGAGGAAGGGCGAGAGAAAACGAGAGATTGCGATCGATGGCGAAGAAGGACGAGTGGTGGCTTTTACTCCCCAGTCTATATAACTTTTTTAGAAAGATTTTAATCTAAGGGCGAGGACGGCGAAGAAATGCGAGAGAAGGCGAGGAAAGGCTATTTCGGGCCAGGAAGGGCGAGGGATAGCGCGGGAGGGTAAGGATTAGCGAAGGGACCTGCGGCAGGGCGAGGGGAGGCGAGAGAAGGCGAAGGAGTTCAATGGAAGGCCCGGGAAGGCTTTTATCTTTCAGTTTATATGATTTTCTTATGAAGATTTTAATTTTGCATAAAAAATTAAGGAAATGTTTCTAGTAAATATCAATTTAGGAATCTTTTCTAGGTAGTACGTGCACGAACCTCCTCATTAGAAAAAAAATGGTTTTTTTTTCTAATGAGAGACAAAAATTGACGCCCGTGAAAACTCTGCAGGCCTTACTGACTAAATACAATAGTAATTAATTCGCGAAATCAATGCATTTAACCCGCACTATATAGGGAATCCGTGTGGATCGAACTTTGGAACGGAAATAATAATAGTTACCGATTAGATCAGAACTATGCGAAAAGCGACGAATAACAAGAAAACTGCTGCGGCCACGTATGTTCCATAAAAAATATAGGTTACGAGACATTTCGAGCAGATATCATTATTGATTCAATCGACCCTCATTTTTGCGTTCACTCGTTACAATATGCACATTACGCATACACTACAGCACACGATTACACATATGGTAAAAAAACAAATGCTTGACATGTATCGAAAGCGCCTGAATACAACGTTGCCACGGATTTTGCCAGAATTATGAAATGACGGCCTGTGACAACTCAAGTCAAATCTGATTGCAATTTCACTTCACTTTTCATACTATAATACAAACAGTTATGACATGCACTTCTCAAATAAGTATTTTCTGCATAATTTTTTTTTTTATTATACCCACATACATTATATTTTGCTTTTTTTCAGATTCGTAAATTTATAGATTTTCTGTTGACTAGTCAATCCGCTAGTACTACCTTAATACGCAATACTATAGAATCCATGCCTACATATCTTTTTAATCATATCCAAATCTGTCGATTTTCATGCAAGGCCGTTTGACGTTCTGTCGTCTTCCCAAACTCTTTCAAGCAATGATCGATAAAGTCCTCATCATAAGTCGTGTAAAAAATTGTAAGAATTTGTGAAAATTGAAAGAATACCGTTAGAGTTTGGAATTGGCCCCTTTCATAAGTATGTGAATATATATATATTCACCCCGAGTAGAAATATTGTCAGGCTGGCCTGATATTTGATCTGCGCCTGATCACCTTGCAGTACGAAGGCCTTACTTAAGTTTGCCTTAATTTGCCTGATCAAGCTGGGGTCAGGCGGTGGTCCAGCAACCGGACTTACGGTTTACTTCAATTCGCCTGACCCGGCTAGCTTCAGGCGATGTCAAGCAACTGGACTTACGGCTTACTTCAATTCGCCTGATCCAGCTAACTTCAGGCAATCATCATGTAACTGGACTTCTACAGTTTGGCGCTAAAAACGTGCCTAACCTCATCTTGTCAAATCATACACAGACACGAGAGAAGCACGAGGCATATTATTAATCACTTTATACATTTTTACATATAACGTATACGTTGTGAACAAGATGGACAAACACAATCGGAAGAAAATTGCGCAACGACTGCGTCTGCGTGAATAGCGGGCTCTAAATAAGGGAAAAAACGAAGAAATAATACAGCAGCAGGTTAGTATAACAATAAATTTTTTTCAAAGACTTACAATTCTTAAATCGATAAGTATAAATTGGATTAAATCTGACTATAAATTAACCATACGCCAAATTATATATGCTTTGGTTGAAATATTTATTATGATACATTTGACAGATCCGGAACAGATCCTCTCAGCGAGGAACAACTCGAAATTCCTGAGGATTGGCGTGTGTTGGCGCTACCACTATGTAAGTAGATTTATATTTGTTTTGTGTATCGCTTTTATTTTCCTTTACTTGGTCCGTCTTCTTTGTCAGAGGAGAAAAAGAGACAGCATAGGCCAACCAAATAATGGTAAGCTGACAGCATAGTTCAATCTGGTAAATGTTTTGCCATCGGTGCTGATTAGCCCGGAACGCGTAGGCTAACCGAATAATGATAAGTTAACTGCATAGTTCAGTTAAGTGAAACTAATTCCACCGGTGCAAGTTAGCCCATAAGAAATGCACTTCGGATGGACATTACATTCACTGAACTGACTACGCTGTCAACTTACCATTATTTGGTTGGCCTTCGCTGTCTGGTCCCGGACAGCGTAGGATAATCGTATAATGATAAGGTGACTGCGTAGTTCAGTTAAGTGAAAGTAAGTCCATCGGTGCAAGTTAGCCCATAAGAAATGCACTTCGGAGGGACATTACATTCACTGAACTACACTACGCTGTCAACTTACCATTATTTGGTTAGCCTTCGCTGTACGGGACCGGACAGCGTAGGCTAACCGAATAATGATAAGTTGACTGCGTAGTTCAGTTAAGTGAAAGTAATTCCATTGGTGTAAGTTAGCCCATAAGAAATGCACTTCGGATGGACATTACATTCACTGAAATGCACTACGCTGTCAACTTGCCATTATTTGGTTGGTCTTCGCTGTACGGGTTCTCCTGCTTCAATTCTAATTTTCATTAAAAAATGACCGCTCGCAGCTTTTGCAACAATTTTTTTCTTCTTTAAAGTAGATAATTGGATGGTGAGAAAAAGTATAAAAAATAGAACTCAAATTTGTACCACCCTAATAAAATAATGTGCATACCTTATATAGATATATATGTAGACATTGAATTCTAAGTGGGATACACATTTTCGTATTTTTCAGTGACTGTCATTTCGAAATATAGGGAACACGGAATAGAAGTTCTTTCGAAGGAAATTGGACAAGCCGTTGGAGTGGTATCAAGGCCTGATTAGTTCAGCAAGAGACTGGGACAAATTTCGAGTGTCGCGGAAAAAAACGAACAGAACGCCCAATGTAACGTTGCCTAGAAACGTCTGGTCATCAAAACGTTAAGCTCTGTTTACTTTATTCACGAAGTTTCTTAAGTTTTTGTTTAAAAAATATATTAGTTTATTTCGGGATGATAAGTGGAATATAATACGGTGATATATCTTAGTTTATTTTGAGTTTTTGTTTTATTACAAATACAAGAAAAATGATGTTTGTTTTCCACATAGATATATGTGAAAAATATATGTGATAGATTTTATATTAAGATTATAAAATAAACGATCAGCGTTATTTATAAAGTCGTGCCTTTTTCTCTTTTGTGTATGCGTTGTATTTTTTATTTCAGGAATAAATCGGTCATCCTGAGCCGTGAAAAATCATATGATTTTTCACTTTGATCAAGCCGTGAAAAATTAAGCTCTTATCAGGCCTAAATTTTTTACGCTGATCAGGCCTTGAACTTTTACACTGATCAGGCCTTGATTTTTTACCCTGATCAGGCCTTGATAGTTTAGCCTGATCAGGCCTTGATTTTTTACCCTGATCAGACGGAAGTCAGGGATTGTGTTTCAAAAATGATCAGGGCTTGATAAAAAATCCTGATCAAGACTGGAAAAAGAAATCAGGAAGCCTGATCAGGTGTTTATTGTAGCTGGAGCAAGATTTCTACTCGGGACATAATACGATATATATATATATATATATCGAAATATATATATATATATATATATATATATATATTTCGTATTATCCATATTTTTCTCAGCCGTGATAGAGTCACGCACAGTCGAGTTTCTGCTCGGGCTCGACGTTATCTCATTTTTCTCCTGCAACATGCAAATGCATTTCTGCAATTCAGATTCCAAAAGCCTACTCTGCTGAGTACTTGCCTCCTAATAAGCAACATGTTCGGGTGGAACAAGGCAACCGGGAGTTTTTCGACGCTGCGGCCGTACCATACGCAAAACTATCTCTTTACGTAAACACGCTATTTGAGCGTATAAATTTCGAAATGAAGGAATAGAATAATATGCGATTGAGCGCATTTTTCCGTGCACCTCAACGTTTTGCATTGTGCAGAACGATTTATGGTCACGATGTTGTTACACAGAGAAAAAAGTTCAGTCTGGCACGCTCACTTAGTTCTCAACGTTCCCAATGGTTTTTGCTTATCAATGATGAGATGAGATGAGATTTTTTTTCTTTTTGAATGAATTTTCCACTGCGCAATTATACATTGGCAGTGAGTTCCTCATAAACTCCACAATTTATAATCATTATTACATTTTTTTACCATAGCCAAATAGAGTGAATTTTCCAAATTGTGCAATTTAATGTCCGTATGTTTTTTAAACATATCATTATCATCATTATTATTATTGTTATTATTATAGAGTTATTTTTATGGGTATGATGAGTAGTAGTTATTTTTATCATTATTATTACACATTTTTCAAATTGTATAATTTCATTTCTACAATTTAATATTTTTTGACACTATTATTATTGTTATTATTATTATTGTTGTTGGCGTTGATTATTGCCTTGCTGTTGTTTTTATTACTAATTGCGATTATTGTTATTTTAATGGTTTTGTTATACATGTGATTTTTCGTTAAACACACATATATATATATACATATGTATATGGGTGGCACAAATTCGACCTCTATTTTTTCTTCCGTCTCACCATCCAATTATCTTTTCGAGAGGAAAAAAAATTGTTGGAAAAGCCGCGAGCGGTCAAAAAATATTTAGAGGTCGCTCAAGCATCCCAAAAATTAAATTTTTATTGACAAACCGTTTTTTTTCGTTCACTTCTCACCTATGAATTTTACGCTTTATAATTTAAAAATTAAACTCGCAAAAGCTCTATCCGGCCAATGAATATAGTGGTCGCTCAAGAGCTTCGAAATTTCCAATTTTTGTTTACACTTCTCACTCATAAATTTGACGCTTTGTACAATTTTCAAAACACTAATCCTTTTTTATTCAGAAACAGATTTTTTAAATTTACCTCACACTTTTAACTCGAGAATTATAATGTTTGCTTTCATAAAATAATTCTTTAGAGCTCTTGTCCGTAAACAATTTTATAGGTCGTTTTATTCGTAAAACTGAAATTGCAGCTGTTTTCCGCGCATTTCGATTATTATAATAAATTATTTTATAATTATAATTATTCGGAAAATGTAACATTTCGCTGTTTATTTTGCTTTTATGCTACAAGGAATTGTAGTGCATGCAAGATTTATTTTTTGTCGGAAATTCTCAATTTCGGAAACCTTGAGCGACCACTAAATATTCATTGGCCGGCTAGAGCTTTCGTGAAGTTAATTTAAAAATTATAAAGCCTAATATTCATGGGGAGAAATGGACGAAAAAAAAAATCGATTTTTTAATGGCAATTTGTATTTTTGCGAGCATTCAGCGAGCTCAAATTAGTTTTTTACTGCTCGCAGCTTCTGCGACAATTTTATATATAGAGCTCAAAATTGTGCCACTTAATATATATATATATGGGGCATTCCATGCCGATTCGACCTGGGTCTTACCCGTCACCTCTCCGATTTGACCCGCGATTTTTCATGATATTATACTATCTCTGAAAGGCACGCGAGAATTTTTGTAGATCTTTTTTGGAACGATTTGACTTCACAATATTTTTTATAAACAAAAAATTAACGCCCAAATTTAAAAATCTAAAAAAAAATCACGAAAATCCTGTGTCACATATCAAACACTATGAGCGTTTAGAAAAAGTGGGCGCGCGTTTCGTTTGGCCTACAATGCTCTTTTTTCGCAAAAAGAAATTTTAATTAAAAAAAATCGAATCAATAGCCCACCCAGTAGTTAAAGAGGAAAAAAAATTACATGACATTATGTAGAGTTGACCAGATTATTTTCAGATAGTTTTCACATTTTTTTCAGAATTTTTGTCCAAGATTTTTTTTTTCACCATTTTTAGTCAAATTGCCGACAATTCAAATGGCCAAGTGGCCAACTCAATTCAAGTATCATAGGGCTTGGGCTACAATGTCAAGAGAGAAAACATTCTTAATTAAACATTTTTAATCCATACGAATTTTTTTCTGAATTTTTTAGCGATTAATTTCTTTCATAGAAACGATTGTTATTTTTTGAAGATTAAACAAACAAGAAATTCACTAAAAAAGTTCTGAAAACATTCGAATCGTTTAAAAATGTTTAATTAAGAATGTTTTCTCTCTTGACATTGTAGCCAAAGTTCTATGATACTTGAGTTGGGTTGCCTACTTGGCCACTTGAATTGTCGGCAATTTGACTAAGAATGATAAAAATATTCTGAAAAAAATCGGACAAAAAATGTGAAAAAAATCTGAAAAAATTCTGGTCAATTCTACATAATGTCATGTATTTTTTTCCTCGTCAACGACTGGGTGGGCTATTGATGCTATATTTTTTAATTAAAAAAAAAAATTTTAATTAAAAAAATTTTGACCGAATTTGGTTTCGTTTGACCGAAAAAAGCGCATTTTAGGTCAAACGAAACGCGCGCCGACTTTTTCTCAACGCTCATAGTGTTTGATATGTGACACAGGATTTTTATCTTTTTTTTAAGATTTTAAAATTTGGGCGTTAATTTTTTGTTTATAAAAAATATTGTGAAGTCAAATCGTTCCAAAAAAATCTGAAAAAAATCTCGAGTGCCTTTCAGAGATAGTATAATAACATAAAAAATCGCGGGTCAAATCGGAGAGGTGACGGGTCAGACCCAGGTCGCATCGGCATGGAATGCCCCATATATATATATATATATATATATATTAGGGTAATAAAAAAAATCGATTTTTTTCTCAACGGAAAATTGAAGTATGTTAAGAAAAAGAAAGTTTTGCAAAATTTGAGGGTTCTAAACAATTTTTTAGTTAGTGCTCCAACGCCTTTTTCATGTTTTTTTTTCACGATTATCGGAGTATTAATGTTTTTTTTTATCTTGATGCAGAAAATATTAGTGCGTCATTCAATGTAAGTTTTCATTTTATTTTTTCTGTAACTATACACAACTTTCATTAAATTTTTTTTTTACCATACCCAATTTGTGTTTGCAGATTAAGAATCAATATATGTAATTCGGTTGTGAAAATTATATTAAGCACTTGATGAACAAGAGTACGGTGTTTACATCACTGAACGTCTAACAAGTATGCGTGTTTTTTGGAGTAATATGTTGTTTTGGAGTAAGAAAACCAAGTCATACGGATTCGACAGTTACAAACCGCGGCGCTGTTGACGCTACTGCACCTTTGTTTCTCTGACTGTCCGTGAGTTATTTTCGCGATTCATTTGACTGTTTCCCGTAGTTGCTGTATTGAGGTACGTCACAGTATACGTAAAAATAAAAATGTAAAAAATGATCGCGAGTTTCAACGATAGTGAAAGTGCCGAAATGTATATTATTTGGTCGGAAATCGACGAATATGTCGAGCGAAAATTACCCACGAATAGAGAAGCATTAAGTCTAATCTTTCACCATCGTAATACTCTTAAATGTTCTCTTCGTGAGAGTACACAAAACGTTATCGACAAAATAACTAATATTTGGAGCGAAACCTGAATAGGAATTTCTCAACCTTGCATCAATTTCAAAAGGTTACACAAATTACGATGGAAGTGGGCAACTCGAGAAAAAATTATTTACGGAAAAATCAAACTCAATCGTTCAACGAATATCTCTTTCAACATAAGTTGGATAAATTATTTGAATGATATTATTATGATGTCTATTGGCGCGTCAAGAAAATTTACGAAAAATCCAAGAAAAAATACGTAAAGGTCGTTTGAGCACTACCTAAAAAAATGTTTAGACCTCTCAAATTTTGTATGAATTACTTTCTCATAACGTAGTAACATTTTCCGTTGAGTACCGCGATTTTTTTTTTTTAATCCCCCTAATATACATATACATATATATATATATATATATATATATATATATATATATATATATATATAGATTAGATATATGTATATATATATATATACACTAACACTCATAGAGGACTGAAATGAATGGATGGTTTGGTGAGCGGGGGCGAAAGAAATAGTCGCGTTCCTGAATATCGGCGACTCGTGCAGGGAACGAGTGTACATCGGGTGAAAGTCCCCACAAGCGCGTGTCCGCCAGCGCCGATGCTTTAGCTGCCCTGACGGCGGGGACTTTGATAAAAATTCAACAATCTATTTGCATATCGTTGTGAGTCGCTTTACATTCGAGCTCACGTTATAGTCTAACTCAAAGAAGGCTATTACGCAATAGCCCCTTTTACTCGCTCTCGGTACAAAGTAATAAAATTATTCGTGTGCGCTTATGGCTGGCTCCGTTTGCCTGTGCTCGAAATCCTGATGATAACATAAAAGTGGGTGATAAATAAAAAGAGTAGATGTTCGTTTGTACGTACTTTCCGCTCGTTGAGAGAATGGAATTCGAGCAATGCAGGGGAAAATTTGTCGATTTACGTCGATCGATGAGGCGAGGGATGAATTTATGTGGATCATCGCGATTGGAGTTTTGCATTATTCGATGTTCTTACGAAGATTAATTAGGTGATTTTCGGCGAAAGTCTCTTGACGCGTTGTCATAGCAAAATATTGGTGGCTGTTATGTACGAAGTGAATGTAATTGGGCATCAAGGAAGAAGCATTTTGATTGAGATGTTCCCAAAATTATTCGGTGTACAGGGATATCGTCTGATCATTAATTCGCCATTTCTACTTCGCCTGTCTAGTCTGGCCGGAAATCTCTTTCGGGTGTATAGTAATTCGAAAGAATAATATCGCAGTCGAGGCGATAAACTGGACGCACGAGTACATATGTTATCGATAAATGATAAATAATATTACTATAATTCTATAATATTATAATATATGGTATATAATATAAGCATATAATATTATAAATTATATACTTATTTAATTACATTATATTATAAATTTATATTATAAATGTATAATATTATATACTTATATTATGATGGTGTACAAAAAAATTACATTGATCATGTAAGCACAAAGGTATACAATAATTTGGATAGTGAATAGAGTGTAATAGGTGAACAAACGAGAAAGAATATAACTAAATAAAAAAGTCTGTATGCGTGTATAATTGTTTTTAATATATGTATAAATAAGTAAAGAATAATAAAAAAAATTAAGTCGAATTTTGAGAACGGAAAAATATAATCATTAACACAATAAGTGAGGGATAATAACTGTTCATAAAATAGATGAAAGTACATAAATAAATAATCACGTGTCTACGTACACTAGTGAAATTAATCCAAATTTTGACTTGTAAAATTTTTAAAAATTTCCCCTTCATTTATTATTTTTACGTTATAATCGCTTATACTATACATATAAAAGTAGGCTTATTGGCAAATATTAAGTGGAAACATTATAAATTAAAATAAAAAATTACAGTATCATTCCGGCGTAGCAGAATGTACATGTTCTGCGTAAACATGAAAAAAGCCAAATTAATTCCATCAGTGTAGGCGCATGTGTCGGGAAAAATTGTTTGTAAGAAATTTGATTTCGAGGACTGTCCTCAAAGTAGCTAATCATCTCATCCGTATATGAAATTGCGTAAGTCCCATTGTTCTCAAAGTAATTATTGAATAGATGTGAGCACATTTATATAAACGTCACTTTAAAGACCTGCTCGTCGCAAATTGACGTTTTGTTTAGGAAAAATGTGAGGACTGTCCCCGAAGAATTTTTTTAATCCAGATGGGCTGACTAGAATAGTCAACATCACATAAATATAATAGGGTCAAAATTAACTTTATCTTGTCTATAAAATATACTTCGTATATATATATATATATATTTGTCTGTGGACGTTAGCAAAAAATGCAGAATGTCGTGAGTGCGGAGCAGCGGACTGAGCATTATCCACGTTCCGGTGTGGAAAAACGACTCTCGCACATGTATAGTTCCGGTAGAATGAGCACGCTTCGAATGCAGTCCGAGAGAGCCGGAGACTCGATATACGAGGAGAACGTTGTCTGATTTTACAATCGAACGGGATATACCGCACGGTCGCGTTACGAGAAGGGTAGGAAGAAAAGGATTCTGTCGCCAAGCAGGGCACGTCCTCGCCAACGTTAATTACTCCACCGTAAGAAACGTTCACGACCACACACACCAGGTATCAATGTTGAATAAAACGTCGGACTCGATCCCTATCGGGTTCACCACATTGCGACATATAATTATCTCACGATGCTCCAATCACAAGTAATACCTTTGGTATGAGTTTGTTTGGGTTTATTTTATTTTTCAAATAGCAAAATAATCGCGACGTTTGAAATAATAGTAATTATTTTATTAGCGAGTGATCATGAGTGATAAGCATTAGGGATTTTAAGATCTATTTTTTTTCCTTTTCCTCACCATCCAATTATCTTCTTTGAAGAAAAAAAAAATTGTCGCGACAGCTGCGAGCTAGCAAAAAATATTTAGCGGTCGCTCGAGCGTCCTAAAAATTCAAATTGTGAATAAAAAATCGATTTTGTTTTCGTCCATTTCTCAGCTATGGATTTTGCACTTCATAATTTTTAAAATGACGTCGCTAAAGCTGTACTCGGCCAATTGATATTTAGTGGTCGCTCAAAAGCTTGGAAATTTCGAATTTTCGCCAATTTTTGTTTACTCTGTTCACTCCTAAATTTGACGCTTTGTAAAATGTTTAAAACAATTAATTCTTGTTCCTTTAGAAACACATTTTTCGAAGTTACCTCACACTTCCAACCCAATAAAACGACCTATTACTTTTTACGTACGAGAGCTGTAAAAAATTATTTTATGAGCACAAAGGGAACAATTCGTGGGTTAGAAGTGTGAGATTAGTTTGAAAAATCTGTTCCTAAAGAAAAAAACATGAATTGTTTTGAAAATTTTACAGCAAATTTATGACTGGGAAGAGTTTTTAAAAAATTTTAAATTGGAAGTTTCGAAGCTCTTGAGTGACCACTAAATATTTAATGGCCGACTAGAGCTTTCGCCGGGTCAATTAAAAAATTATAAAGCGTAAAATTCATAGGTCAGATGTGAATGAAAAAAATATCGATTTTTTAATGATAATTTGTATTTTTCGGAGCCTTAACGATCGCGCAACATTTTTTGACCGCTTGTGGCGTCCGCGATAATTTTTTTTTTTCTTTAAAGAAGATAATTAGATGGCGAGAAAAAGAAAAAAAAATGAGCTCAAAATTGTGCCACCCTAATAAGCATTTACAATAAAATGAGTGAAAAAAAATCTCAAATAATCGTATACTAATTATAGATATTTTCAAAAAATCGATTAATATAAAAAATTGCATTGCTGCAGAGGATAATTAATAATCGGTGTAGTAGATTGGTCGAAAAATGTTGGGCTAACGAATAGTTGGCTGTGCAGTGACTTCCTGAATTATATTCATATCGAGTCAATCAACGTCTCCGTCAACATTAATTGCCAACTGGCGAAAAAAAAACTTACCCTCTGGCCACGCTGGCATATCGCGCTGCGTTGCCTCAAATAAATAACACGTTCCATCGTCACCTGACATTTCTCGTGCGCGATATCGAAGGCATTGCGCGTTTTTCCCGAACATGTCTTGCTAAATTTATCATCGCCATCCGATTGAGAGACATTTGGCAAAAAATCAACGGTAAATGTCGACAATCTCGTGACAAAAGCGACAAAAAGCTGCAAAATCTGTAACGAATGCGCAAGTTGTCGTGCTTTTTCTGGCTGAAGAAAAAAAAACAACCAATGGAATCGTCTATCGTTTAGTTGCGAGAAAAAAAAAGTTACGCGTAATTGGATCGTTGTTGGATACGTTAAGTTATAACAGTTGGTGCTTTCACTCGTGTAGAATCGACGATGACGATCTCAGCAACGTGTCACGTTACGACAATGTTACTACGGGAAAACCGGTCGCCCCGTTGTCACCAATAATGATAAGCTTTGGAAATACCGAATCAGATATTGCAACATCGCATTGATAGTGCGAAATAATTGGGAAAATAACATTTCCTGATGCCGCAAATTTATAAATGGTTAATTGGTAATGCATAGAAATTTTCGATGCTCGACCATGACGAGTACAAATTGTAAATATCTTGTGCTATTGGCATAATGAGAATAACGAATAATATATAGAAGTGATGAAAAATTATGAAAAAAATGTGAAAATAATGGAAAAATTACGAAAATAATATTTCACGATGGCGAAACGTTAAAAATTATTAATCGGTAATTTATACAACTTTTTCATACCTTACCATGACCAATACATATTTTTTAAATCATATAACATTAAAATAATGAAAAAAAGGATAAAAATAATTGAAAAATTAATAAAATATTGAAAAAAGATATGAAAATAATATTTCATGATTCCCAAAAGTCAAAAAGTATTAATCCGTAATGTATACAACTGTAGTTTCAATATCTTATGATATTAAAACGATGAATTTTTTTTTAAATTATGACAATAATTTAAAAAATATGATATTAATTGAAAAATCATAAGAACAATTGAAATATAATGAAAAGGATTGAAAAATTAATAAAATGGCAGGAAAATTGTGAAAATCATTGAAAAGTTATGAGAATAATTGAAAAATCAGGGAAAAGTACGTAAAATTATGAATATAATTGAAAGCTCGTGAAAATAATTTTAAAATTACGAAAAAATGTGAAAATAATGAAAAAATTGTGAAAATAATATTTCACGTTGCCGAAACGTTAAAAATGATTAATCGGTAATTCATATACCTTTTTGATATCTTACCGTGATCAATACATATTTTCAATATTTTATGATATTGAAATAATGAAGAAAAAAAATTATAAAAATGATTGAAAATTAAGAAAATATCGAAAAAATAAATGAAAATGATATTTCATGATTTCCAAAAGTTAAAAAGTATTAATCCGTAATGTATACAACTGTATAATGCATAAAAAATGTATTACGGTAAATGTATAAAAAATATACGAGATATTTTCAATATCTTATGATTTTAAAATGATGAAAAAATTAAAAAATTATGACAATAATTAAAAAAATATTATATTAATTGAAAAATCATAAGAACAATTGAAATATAATGAAAAGGATTGAAAAATTAGTCAAATGGCGGGAAAATTATGAAAATAATTGAAAAATTATGAGAATAATTTAACAGTGAGGGAAAGGTTCGAGAAGTTATGAATATAATAGAAAGCTCGTGAAAATAATTTAAAAATGATGAAAATAAGTGAAAAATTGTCGAAATAATTGAAAAAATATAAAAATAAGTGAAAAATTATCGAAATAATTGAAAAAAATATTCAACAAATATTTGATAACGCCTAAAAGCTTTAAATTATCTTTTGAGAATGCGTACAAGGCAATGCGTTCCAATACTTCACAATGACCAAAGCATATTTTCAATATCGAAAAAAAAATTGACAACCAAATTTCAAATATCGACAAAAAACCGACCCCATTGCGGCAGTTTTATTTGACTGAATAATTTTCATCTGCTCATATAAATTGTCTTGTTTGATTCGTTGTAAGAAAAAGGAAATCGTTTCCGCGAAACGGGAGCAATCTCGTAATTAACTTGACAGTCGATTAGACAACTCGTAGGATAAATGTCTCTCGGAAGTTCAATTCCGAGAGGCCCGTGTCTCTCTTCCGTCAATACGTGACTGTGAAGTTTTACGCATGCACACGAGACCACACGCGGCTTTTCTTCGCATCGTTTATTCATTGGCCGGAATTCGAATCGATCAAGGCCCCTCGTGCGGGACGACAGAAACGCGAGACGTGCGCGTGGGCGCGTGCGTGTCAAGTCCGAACAATATGACGACGTTAAGTGGAACTAAATATCTTTTGGGGAATGAAAAGAGGAGAGGTAAAAAAACACTCGTCAACGCTAATCTCGACTTGTCATTGCCCGCCTCATTAGCTATACACGACTCATTGAATCGTTCGGAGCAGTGAAAAATCCTGAAGTAAGTTTTCGAGACGCTCGTTGAAGATTGAGAAAGAAAACAAAATCTTGCATACATCAACTAAACGACTTTCGCGTATTGCTTTAATGAGCCGAATATTGGTGCACGCAGATCTATTAATTAATGATCTTTGCCACAAATAATTGTGCAATAATTGTGCACAATTGTCATTAAATTATTGACAAATTTAATATTGCACTATAGGGTGGCACAATTTTGGGCTCCAAATTTTTTCCCATTTGTAGGAAAATATTTGGTTGACGAATTGTAGAACTTCACAAGTTAGTTTTAATTAATATAATCCTCCCGGCTGGTCAGGATACTCTTGTACATTGATCGGTTAATCGGTTTAACAAATATAGAAAAGTCTTTAGGATGGTTGTCGCGACTGGTGACTTCGAGGTCTGGAGCCGGAATGCCCCTTCGTTGTCCATTTCTAGGCGCCTCGCCTAGGACCCTTGGGCCTTCGTCCCTTGTCTTCTCCCTTAGCTCCGGAATAAACAGCCCTGGCGTTTATGACCCACTCAAGAGTCTCGTAACCCGATCTCCGACCGAGTCCCGTCGACGCAAAACGAAGAGGAACGAAAAACTTTTCCCACATTCGGCCTTCCTGCAATTGAGCCGCCCTCGGCTCACCGTCGTAGACACACTTAAACGTCGACAACGTTGCTGTACGGGACAAAAGAATAAAGTCGCCACGACCACATGTACCCCAAATTAGAAAGATTTCATAGCGTCCAATTTTTTGGATGGGTCTTCCTCGGGATGCAATCGCAACTCTTCTCAAGCGCAGTGATCAGCTCCGCTCGAGAAAGCCAACCGCACCACGACTATTACCCCTCTGGATAGGTTTTTAAGGTAGGGAAACCAAGACCGCACCAGGACTTTACCCCACAGGATCTCACCTGAAACACTCCAATGCCACGTGCCTTTCGTGCGAATCAATCTCGCCTAACTTCAAAGGTGATTCTCATGCCGAACTATCATGCATAGTTCACTTTTCCGTTTTTTTTTCTTTTTTTTTGCATTTGGAGTATATTGATAGAAGAATCCCCATATCCTGCAGGTGCCTGGATGTTGGTCTAACGTGATCGCGGGCAACACCAGGCTCCAATTAGCACATCTACCCGATCACGTGAGGCATTGTGCGAAGCGCTGGCTCACGACCATGGTCAGAACCTCCGCCGAGGGAACTCCATTACACGAACCTGACCACCAAGGTTTCGCTTAGCATGCTGAGTACTCGACTTGGTACCGGTCAAATTCTTGCCTTGCCCGGATCCTCCTTATACATAAGCTCTTGACCGGTAAGCCATGGCTAGGACAGTCCGGACTCGCGGCATGTGTTAGTTGAGCATGCAACAGGATAGTAGACAGAACAGTAAGGCTTAAAGAGAGAACATCATACCATTCAATTTTTAATGTCCGATAGTATAGAGTATGCAAGCGGAGAGGTTGTCACAGTAGAAAAACGCAAATTCAAGTTGTCAAATAACACTGACCAACTGGCACACTTGGTGACATCAAGTTACCCATCAGATTTCATATCCAATTCCCTGGGTTTACCAATAACAACCACAATCGGTTACAAACCGTCTTCTACTTTGACAGGAAGAATGAAGAAAATAGCGTCTCCCAGGCTCCCATCCCGCGCACTCTGGCCAGGAGTCGACGGTGAGACATGCCGGGTACATAGCTAAACAGACAAATGGCGTCTCCCAGGCTCCCATCCCGCGCACTCTGGCCAAGAGGCGACGGTGAGACTGCCGGGTACATAGCCAACCGGAAAAATTGCGTCTCCCAGGCTCCCATCCCGCGCACTATGCCCAAGAGGCGACGGTGAGACTGCCGGGTACATAGCCAACCGGAAAAATTGCGTCTCCCAGGCTCCCATCCCGCGCACTATGCCCAAGAGGCGACGGTGAGACTGCCGGGTACATAGCCAACCAGAAAAATTGCGTCTCCCAGGCTCCCATCCCGCGCACTCGATCCAAGAGGCGACGGTGAGACATGCCGGGTACATAGCCAACCAGTGGGTGATTGCCGTTGTCCCCAACCGGGCAATACCGATAGCTCTTTTATCCCGGACGTATCTGCCTACAGGCCGGATAGTTGCGGCGCACTGTTACAGTCTCGTCAAAGGAAATCCAGCGTCCTCGATGGCAAGACCATGGTGACCCATTTCAGAAGGCCGTCAACAGGGACGAAGCTCCTTTGACCTTTCGCAATCCAAAGCGCACGCAGGTCTTCGACCTCGTACCGATCATTCGGCAGGACAGCAGCGATTTTGAACGGCCCCTTGAACTCGGCCATCAACTTCCTGCTCTGCCTCGTAGCGACAGGATACGTGGCCACCATAACGTCGTCTCCGTTTGAATACTGCGGAGCTTGGACGTCCGCATGTCGAACGCCGTCACCTGGCGCTGTTGTCCTTCATCTGGCGAACGCTTAGCTTCCTTCAGCAGTTCCCTCAGATCAATTCAATTGAAAGTCTACTGGATCCGTCCGAGTAACGCTGCAACTGCACTGCTGCGAGGCTTGTACCCAAGCAACAGCGGTGCCCGATTCCCTGCGTCGTTCGGTTTGTGGAGGAATTGATTCCACCCTGCGTCTTCTTCCAGAAGTCCTCCCACGTGTCCTCTGGCGCCCAGCACCAGTGGCTGCCAGGGACCTCAGGACAGTGCGATTTATGCGCTCACATTGGTCATTTGCCCGTGCCGTCGTCGTCACATTGAGGACATGTTTGATCCCATACTCCTTACAGAACGCAGCGAAACGATGCACGGTGAAACAGCTCCCTCTGTCGCTCACAATCAGCGTTGGGACCCCAAACAACGCAAATAACCGGTCGTGAGTGTTGATGACCCGTTTCGTTTTTGTGTCTCGTACGGGTTCGAGTACGCAGAACTTCGTGAACCCGTCTACTATCGTTAGTATCCGCGCGTTTTTACGTTTGCTCCGTACAAACTGACCCACGTGGTCCAGGTGCAATGTATAAAATGGAATAGAGACCTCTTCAATGGGGTGTAGTAGACCCGGTTTACGACCAGATGAGGATTTATAGTATAGACAGTCAAGGCAAGCATGTACGTATTTAGTTATGAATTTACGCATCCCTGCAAACCAATTATTTTCTCGGACTTTCTCTAGGGTTCCTTCCACAGAAAAACTTCCCTCGTCGTCATGACACATCTTTACGATATTGAAACGTGACGCACGTGGCACCAGCCACTTATTACCCGTTTCGGTTCTCTGAAACACTACGCCACCCTTGAGATCGTACTTGTCGAAGTATTGTTTCCTGTCAGGCTGAACGTCTCCAGATTTTTAAATTTTACGCATTACGTCTATATTTGGGTCCTGCATTTGAGCAACCTTTATCCATTCAACGTGCATTATGTCTACGAGCAGACACTCCACGGGGTTTCGACTCAAGTAGTCGACATGTGCGGCTTGTGCCCCGGCCTATGCACGATTTCAAAGCCAAAGTTCTGCATATGCACTCACCACCTAGCTACGCGTGGTTGTATATCCTTTTTTGTGGCGTCGCTCTTACCGCGCTGCAGGCCGTCACCACGGTGAGCTTGATGCCTAATAAATATACCCGAAAGGTCTTCAGAGCATCGACTATGGCTAACGTCTCTAAGTCGTACGAATGGAACTTTTGTTCTTCGGCTAAAGTCTCACGGCTATAGTACACTGCCACCCTTTTTCTGTCTTTTTTTTATATAAGCATTGCCCCGAATCCTATTGGGCTGACTCTGTATGCAATTCTGTCGTTAGGCTAGGGTCGTAAATGGCTAAGACGGGCCTGTTGGAAAGTATGTGTTTTATGGTGTCCACATCTTCCGACTGCTTTGCGCCCCACCACCAAGGGGCGTATTTACGTAGAAAATTCGTGAGAGGTACACTACCTTACGTAATCTTCATAAATCTATAGGAATAAACAGCAAGTTACGAAAACTGATGCTCCTGTTTTAGATTTCTGGGATAAGGAACTTCCAATATCGCTTCTACTCTGAGAGACTTGGATTGAAACCCTACTCCCCAATCTCACTACTGAGATATTGAATCTACGGCTGTAGGAATGTATCATTAGAGAAATTCAATGTAGATTTTTTTGTTAAGATTTCTAAAACTAATTTTAAGGCCATGAGGCGGTTTTCTGCGGCCGATATAAGAATAAAAATATCGCTCACGTAGAGCGGAGCTTGACCCAATCGTGGATCACCTGTACCTCTCTCTATAACTCTCCGAGATGCGGACGGTAAAGTTGGAAGTTCGAAAGACGTACATAATAATTCTCATAATTCTCATCAGGCGTAACGAAAACGATTTTATCTATAGATTCTGGAATTGAAATTTTGGGAAAACCCAGCGTTAGATAGAACGAATTAAACGTCCTGTCCCCCCAATTGATCAATCTAATCTACGATCGATGGGAAAGGACATTTATCCCGCATTATGATTTTTTTATTCGGTACTCGAAAATCTATGCACGTACGCAACTTGCCATTCTTTTTCTTTTCCGACTAGAACGACCTAGCTTGCATGAGGCGGTTGGTCTTGCGGATGATATTAATTATTGGCTTCTAAATCTAGTACGGTCCTTTTCACTCCTTCGCGCTCTCGAAATGACATATGGTAGGGTCGGCAATACACCGGCCCTTCTTTCTACAGTTCGATTTTCATTTCTACGTCATTAGCTCTCGCGAGGCCTCGGGCTTGCGGCAGTTTTCTCTCTCGTGACCCCTCTGGCCGCAAGAGTAGCAACGGCCCTTCGCCTCCCGTTGTCTTTTCCTCGCTGACCTTCGTTGGCAACAGCATGCCCCCCTTTGTTCTAGACGTTGTCGGGGAAACAACTCTCAAATAATGGTTAAATTCGGCAATTGTTTTATATCGAGATGCTAGAACTGTTTTGCGGATATTCTCGTCGTGTATTTCCCAAGCTACAAAATCGACAATCTATTCATCTTGGAGTCCTAATTTGAGACGGTTCAGTTTGCCCATTTTAACGAAACAATACGACTGCAAGTCGTCACTGGGTTTGCTAGAATATTCTACTGCTGCCTTTAGCAAGTAACCGAAACCCTTTTCCTCTGGAAATTGTCTTACGAGAGCACGCTTGAACGCCTCCCACGACAAATGCGCGTCTTGCAACCCATCATACCAAATCGTTGCGTTTCCCCGTAATCTACACACCGCCAAATAGAGTTTGGTCTTATCGTCCCAATCATACAATATGATACACGTGTTGACATTTTCTAGCCAGTCGGCAGCAGTTAAAGTTCTCTTTCTGATGGATCGAACTCGGATAAGACCTTCTCATTTACGAAATGATTCGATGGCCGCGAACTGGATTTTACGATACCTGCGAGGACGTCGGTGAGTTTGGCAAAGTGCAAGTCATGGCGGTTACGTGTGGAGCTCCTGTGCGGACTGATGCCGTGGGCACGTAGTGAGCTAAGGCTTGTTCGCGACCCGGATCGTTGACGCTCCGTTGATGTATCGGAGTCACTGGACACTTCGCGCTTTCGCGACCTTCGGTCCTTATCGTTTCCGTGTCCTTCAGTTTGCTCTGCCCACTGTCCCGACGACATCTTGCTTTTTTTTTTTTAAACGTTGGTCCACACTTGTCCACACACAATTTTTGTTTCTCACTGACTCACTTAGTTTATCCACGACACACGCAAGGTATGAATTAGAGTCTACGATACGGCAGTCAGTATTATTCTTAATAAAGGATGAGCTGAGTGTATCCCACTTCTGATATGTAGGAAAATATTTGGTTGACGAATTGTAGAACTTCACAAGTTAGTTTTAATTAATATAATCCTCCCGGCTGGTCAGGATACTCTTGTACATTGATCGGTTAATCGGTTTAACAAATATAGAAAAGTCTTTAGGATGGTTGTCGCGACTGGTGACTTCGAGGTCTGGAGCCGGAATGCCTCTTCGTTGTCCATTTCTAGGCGCCTCGCCTAGGACCCTTGGGCCTTCGTCCCTTGTCTTCTCCCTTAGCTCCGGAATAAACAGCCCTGGCGTTTATGACCCACTCAAGAGTCTCGTAACCCGATCTCCGACCGAGTCCCGTCGACGCAAAACGAAGAGGAACGAAAAACTTTTCCCACACATTTTCTCACCATCGAATTATCTTCTTTAAAGGAAAAAAAAATTGTCGCGAAAGCTACAAGCTGTCAAAAAATATTTAGAGAGCGCTCAAGCCTTCCAAGAATTCAAATTTTCATTAAAAACTCGATTTTTTTTTCGTCCACTTCTCACCAACGCATTTTACGCCTTACCATGTTTAAATTAACCTCGCGAATGCTCTAGCCGGTCAATGAATATTTAGTGGTCGCTCAAGGCTCCGAAATTTCCAATTTTCGCACATTTTTTTTTACTCTTCTGACTCATAAATTGGACGCTTTGGAAAATGTTCAAAACAATTAGTCCTTTTTTCGTTATTAACAGATTTTTCGAATTTACCTCAAACTTATAACCCAAGAATTATAATATTTGTTTTCATAAAATATTTCTTTAAATCTCTTGTCCGTAAACAAAATTATAGGTCGTTTTATTCGTAAAACAGAAACGGCAGGAATTTTCCACGCATCGTAACGCGTCCCACAGTTGGTCTCGTTAGTCAAACTGCGGATGAATCGTAGCTGTACTCTGTGACGAGCGACACCATAATACAATAATACATAATACATACATAATAACACATATCGTCTAATTGGAGCTTGTTACAAATTATTATAATAAATTAGACACAAAATTCGATGTTTATTTTGTTTTTATGTTACAAGGACTTATAGTGCATGCGAGCTTTATTTTTTGCCGGAAATTCTGAATTTCGAAAACCTTAAGCTACCACTAAATATTCATCGGCCGGCTGGAGCTTTCTCGAGATGAATTAAACAATTATAAAGCGTTAAACTCATGGGCGAGAAGTGGATGAAAAAAAGAATCGATTCTTTAATGAAAATTTGAATTTTTGGGACGTTTCAACGACCCCTAAATATTTTTTGACCGCTCACAGCTTTCGCATCAATTTCTTTTTTCTTCAAAGGAGATTATTGGATGGTGAGAAAAATGAAGAAAAAAAATAGATCTCAAAATTGTGCCACCATATTGCACAATTGTCATTGAACTATTGATAAATTAAATATTGCACAATTATAATGAAATTATTGATAAATTAAATATTACATCGCGCGTCAATAATGCGAATAATTTCATCGCAAATTTATCGATCATTGCAAAAAAAGACGCTTACTCGCGCATTAAAAAATGTATCCGCAACCGTAATTCTACATGATTAGAGCTGCAAATTGGATAAAATTGCGTCTCGCTCGATTGCTCCGAGTTAAGGCGTTACCCCCACTTGCAGCGCAAAAAAAGCCTTTTTCATGAATTTTTTAAAAGAATACTACAAAACTTTTTTAATCGATCAATATAACATCTTAGAGAACACATCTTGAAGAACTTTCAGTAATTTTTTTATTGAAAAATATTACATTGTTTAGTGGCAAATGGCCGTCAATGAAATAATGTTTTTATATCCACGGTTTGCGGTGACCAACATTGCGGCGAAGTGGATCATCTGAAAAAAAATGCGGATGGATTTAGTCAAATATAAGTATAAACTAGTCTTTAATCGAAGGATTTTAAAAGATATTCATTTTTCACAAAATGGCGGACAGTCAAAGTTAATGGTTCGATTTTAACGAAAAAAAAACGGCCGTTTTTTGGCTATAAAACGACCATTTTTTTCGAAAAAAAAAATGGAACGATTAAAGACTACATTTTTATGTACTAAATAAGCCCGCAAAATTTCAAGAAGATCGGTTCATTAGTGTTCGAGTAATCTTTGTCACCGACTTCAGAAATGCCATTTTGAGAAAAACGCGTTTAAATTTTCAATTTCCGGTCGTTTACACAACGGATTCTTCTCTTTCAAATACCTCAGTCAATTTTGTTCGGATCGACTTGAAATTTTCAGGACATATTCTCAGATAGTTATAGTACAAAAAAAAATGCAATAAAAAAAATCGATTTTTTCAAAATCGCAAGTGGGGGTAACCCCTTAATGATATTTCCCGGTTACGTATGCCGCATCTCGAAGATGTCTCAATTACACCTGTATCGCGCTAATTTTAGCTTTTTACCCATCGATGACTACACCTTTAGCTCAGTAAAGAAAAAACAGGGGAAAAAAACGAGGGACCGCTCTCGATCGGCATGCTGAAATCCGAGCTTCGTTCGCATCACGAACATCGGATAACCCTGTCCGATACGATCGGCGCGGGTAACTTCGATGCACATTCTCTTATCTCTTTCCCCCCTTTCCTGTGCGTCGAATCTTCCACAGGTAGAAATTTCTATTTTGCGAGATTTTTTTTACAACGTCCTGGAAATACTTTCTCTCGACGTGCACGTCAATACTATTCAGTTGCGGTTTATAAAAAGACGAATTAGCCTCGTTGTATTTGAGACCTGCCAAATAAAAATACAGAAAACATATACATGTATATTCGTTATTTTTTCATTATTGTCACTATTTTGAAATAGGAGGTTAAAGTAATATATTATTGAAATTAAATTTAAATATTTCAATAAAATTATCATGAACTGGGCCCGATAAAAATAAAGAACGACGTATGCAATTGTGGCTCTTAGGAATGCTCTATTAACGGAATACACCTAGATCGTGGCCGGAAAGAAGAGGAATTTTCGTATTTTTATTTTTGGTAAACGTGTTCCATTTTTTTCTTCACATTAAGGCGGGATATACATTTACAACGATGAAAAAATCGATTGCTTTTTTCTTTCTTTAAACGATGGAACTATATATGTAGAATATTTTCCAAAAGTTTAAAAGCGAAATTTGACAAATTTCAAACGTTACAGCCCGTCAATCGCGACTTTCTCAAAACTACATTATCGAAATTGGCGGACAGGATTACTCAAAAACTATTAAGCTGATTGAGTTGACACTCGGTAGAAATATTGATAATATTGGTACCTTCTACTTGACGAAAATTGTTTTCGAAAAATTGGAAAAAAATACTTTCTTAATTCTCATTTTACAGAAAAGTTGCGTGAAATGTTGATTTTTGTGAATGCGTGCCATTTTCTCAAATTTGCATTTTCTTCATTTTAATTACCGTCATATAGGAACTATACATGTTCTAACTGAAAAAATGTTTGAACTTTTTTGCAAATCAAAGTCTACCGGAAGTTAGACTGCACGCCAATTCGCAACTCCCGCGGCAACCTTGCTGTAACAATCTGTCGCAGCGTCGCCATTTCGATGATGAATTAGTTTTTAAAAATTGTTTCGTATACTTAAATATACTGTTAAAGTATACCTAAAGTTTTATAATCGTAGAATAATTATTTCTTAGTTGAAAAAAGCCCTCAATATTGCTTATTTCCTTCCTGTCTAAATGTATATCGCGCCTTAAGGAGTAAGGCCACTGTAAATTTGTTGAAAAATCGATTTTTTTTTATTGGCTTAAAAAATAGTTTAAACCCTCTAGTTTAAAAATAGTTTAAATCCTTTTAACTTCTTTTTTAAATTTTTTCCAATAAAAAACTATTCGCAAAACTTTAAACGCGTTTTTCTCGAAACATGGTTTTTCAAAATGGCACGCAGCATAACTCGAACAATTTTCATTTTTTTTACTTGAAATTTTAACCAGATGTGAACATTTACATTATCTTGAGAATGTCGATCGGAATTTTCAAGAACTTTATTTATTGATTTTTTATTAACAAAAAACTTGCCGTTTTTTTCGTCAAAAATCAATTTTTTTTTTCAAACGCACGCCAAATCCACAAAAATTGATACTTTTTAAAATCCGATCGACATTCTCTAGCTATAGCCCTCTAGATTAATGGTTTTTTTTTTGTTCTAGATTCAAAAGTGCACCAGTGGTGCTGCGTGCCGCGGAGCCCTGGAAGCAAAACATGTCCCGGGAAGATAGCTGTGGAACCGCCATTTTGTTTTTTTTTACTGTAAACAAATTTTATAATAAAGTTTAATGTATGCCCGATAACACCATTAAAAGTTTTTTTTCAAATACCTTCAATTTCGGGAGCAAAAAATTAGTGAAAAAACCTTTTTTTTGGGCCGTTACAGTGGCCTTACTCCTTAAAGAGTGTAGTTTCGAGTCTCTTTTACAATTTTTGTATCGACAAATATTTATTAACATAGTGCATACAATGGTTTGTGTATACCGTTGTTTGGGTGTGACCACTGCTGCTCCGGAACAAATCATCCCAAGTAAAAAAAATCAAATGCATTTAGTTTTTGCATGAAGTTATATATTGCTTGGCCGACGCATTTGATAAAATATAAATTTTTCAAAAAATGCCGCAGTTCGAAGTGAGAGCATCAATTTTCGGTGAAAAAACGCTCTACTTTCGTTGTCAAAAAAAAGTATGCACCGAAAAAAATTCCTCCGTTCTAGCACTGCTTTTTGATATGTAAAAGAAGCTTCTGAAATTTGAAGTTGATCGGTGCAGTGAGTTTTGAGATGTCGTGGTCAACTATTTTGAAACAGCAATTTTAAAGAAAAAACAACGCTCCTGAAGTTCTCCGGTTCGGGAAATATACCTATGAACGCCTACAATTTCCTCAACTTTTATCTGGTCGACTTGAAATTTTCAGAAAATATTTTTGAAAGGTTGTATTTTGAGAAGCCGACGAAAACCAAAAATCGTTATTTTCAAAAATTTCAACTAGATGTAAGCCCTTCAATAATATCTATATATACTTATGTATGTATACAGGGTGTCCTGTTATGAGTGGTCAATACTGCAACTGTCGATAGATCAGATCATGTCCTACCATATGCTGGGAGGTCAGCTTAGTGAAAGTTCCACAGTTTTCGAGATAAAAATCATCTTCTTTTGGTTTTTCGCATGTCATTTGTACAAATGCTAACTTTTTTTGACTCGGTTTTTTTTAAATACTCTTGATTATTTGTTTTATCTAGAATAGTCTTCTTTTCAACCTTAAATGTCAAGGAAGCTTTATGAAAAAAGATCTTATGCAGAATTTTCATACAAACAAATTCGAACATATGACTTTGACAGCCTGCGGTGTAAAAAAACAATGTACTACCCATATCGTGCCAATCACTTAAAACAGTTGCTTAGTTATTGTCAATTAATATCATTGGTAGAAATGGCAAACGAAAAACCAAAAGCAGATGATGAAAAAAAAATTAACATAAACCCAAAATCTCGAAAACCGTGGCACTTTTACTGCACTGAAATTCCAGCATGATCTGACCTATCGACAGTTGCAGGATTATCCATTCATAACAGGACACCCTGTATAATGAAATTATATCATATTATAATATATTTTTTTAATATTTTTTAATATATAGTTCATAATATATTATTTGCTAGAAAATTTTTACGAGCTACATTTGGATACATCTTTCTATATTTTTCGTGGAACCCAATTTATAAGATTCATTATTTTATTCTTATCATTACCTATTACGACAATTATTACGATTGCTTAAACATAACGGATCATAGTAATAAATAATCGAAATATTACAAGCGGCACTTCGAGTTGAGCATCGTTGTGTATGGCCGATACTCGGAGCGGTACACTGCATAGCTGTGTACCGGCTGGCGCATCAACCAGTCAGCGGAAGGCCAATACTTCTGAGACCTTGGTGAAGATACTTGAGTGAAACGTCTGTGCACAAGAGAATCAGAAAACTGCCTATACTCGTGCGGCGTTTCCGCAGTTGCCCCGTACCCTCGGCGAACGCAGGACGCAACGGAAGTGAGGTTACATTAGCGAAGTGTGGGCGGGAAGTAATAGCAAAGGATTCAATCGGGAAGCGTACCAATAAGTATATCAAACACCGCAAAGTTATACGTTGAAACTCAAAAAATAAAATAAAATAAAAAATAGCCGAAGTACTGCACGCCTAACATTGCTATATAGGTAGATATATATAATATTATGTATTTTTTTAGAAAAATGTATTCGAATACAATCGTTGCATTTTTATTAAAATATAATAATTTCTAATAATGAATGAAAAATACATTTCTAATAATAAATAAATTTCTAAGTAATCGGTAATTGAAATATTAGACGAAACGTTGGTCAATTTACATATGTGTGTGTGTGTGCATATACATTTTACCGGGCAATATGGGGAGGCTTTTTTTCGACATATCGTTCTTTATTGTACTTTACTTTTTCATTGACAAGTCGTTGCTTCATCCAATTGATTGGATTGATGGGAGACGAATTTGCATAAAAACGTATGGTGGATATATTCGTACGTTGGTCTTCCCTCTTATTCGATTGTCTCCGGCTGATCGATGCTTTCGAAAAAGGTGACTGAGATCGAACGGTCCTGCTCGTATATTCTTAGGCGACCCGGTTTCACCGGTGGCAATGGCGTTGATGCATTCACGTACGCAAAATGCGACGAGGGCCTCGCGTGCTGCTTGAGTCGCTCGATATCAAAGGGAAACCAAGGAAGGAATGAAGATCAAGTCCCTCCTTATTTTTCTCCCTCTCTTTCTCTCGTTCTCTCTCTCTCACACACACACACACACACACACACACACACACACACACACACACACACACGCACACGCACGCACACGCACACACACACACACACACACACACACACACACACACACACACACACACACACACACACACTCACACTCACACTCACACTCACACACTCACTCACACACACACCCACACGCACACAGTGTGTGTGTGTGTTCAGCCTTTTTTTTCATTCCTGGTTGCATGATATTCCTTCTCGAAACAAACCGACATATTTCACTGTGCCACGTTTCGTTCCGAAATTCCTAAAATACCTCGGTCGTTTCTTCTCGCCTCCTCACTTTATCATTAGTTCGCATAACATTTGTTTCAATTGGCGTTTCTTGAGAGAGAAAAGTAATGGCCAAATTGAGAAATTTCTCCGTTCCGAATAATTGAATAATTTTAATTTTACATTCATCAAATTTATTAAACATGAAAAACAAACGCAAACAAAACCATTTTGGTTTTTTTTGTCGTTTTTGTAAACGTAACGCAACTTGCGTCAATTAATTGTTTCGGCTCGATTGGATATCAAGTGGTATGACCAAATTGGGCGATTTCGAGAAGACGGGAAGCCTACACCTGGTGTCTGCACTTATTATCGACAGGGAAAACGAAGAAACATGACGGAAGTCAAGCCTTCGAGGTGTAACATTAAATGCGTACGCAAGACACGTTTTGTATAGTCGGGTTTCGAGAAGTCGAAGATGGGGGAATTCGTAGCGATCTCGTTGATCAGTCGTACAGGGAAAACGTAGGCACACGATTTGTATATTTTTTTTTATGTATGTACTTTCATATATTTTTTGAAAATCATTGTGATCATTCAACACTGTATTCTATTTATTGATTCGATAATAATGTTTTTTTTAACAATTGTCGAAATTCGATACTTATTTTTTTCTTCTATATGGGGTGAAAACTATAAGGTGGCCATGTGTTTTAAGACTCTTGCGCGGAGTTTTTGTAAGCAAGGAAATTATGATTTTCGATGGCTTCGAATCCTCTCCGGAAAAAAAGAGTATTTTGGTGATCAGCAGTATTTGGTGGAAAAAAAATAAGCATTCTGGAAAAACATCAAAATGTCATTTTGAGCACAGCAGAATGAAGATAACGATATTCCGAATGTGAAACACTTTTGAAAAAAATGATCAAGATGCATTTCAGAGTGGGTAACAGAAACGGAATCTGATTTTCTGAATCCTGCTAAGAGTGTTCTGAATTCTGAATTTAATTATCTTCATTCTGATTAACTCAATATGAAATTAAATTTTTTTCTTCAGAATTCTCTGTTTTTTTGACAAATACTACTCATCACCGAAAAACGTTTCATTTTTTTCCAAAGAGGATCAGAAGAAATCATTCAAAAGTCATTTTTCATATATGAGAAAATAAATGTACAGGATTACTCTAAATATTGAATAAAAAGATGTACATCGAAGTAACAAATGGCACATTATAGTAATTGAAAATATAGATAAAATTATATACATGTACATTTACGAAAATAAATATATAAACAAATTACGTTGAATATTAAGGCACGGAAATGCAATAAAGATAAGAAGTATATTATAGTAACAATTAATCAGATACAATGAAATAAAACTGCCCATTAATATATCCATATATGTACAGATGAATTAGAAGTGTCTCTCGAATATTTATGTGCCAGCCAATAACAGATGTAGGTAATTGCAGCAATTAGACTTCTTACCTCCAATCCATTCCTGGCCCGATAAATCCTTGCAGACAGGAACTATGGAAACTTGTATAAGAAGCTGAGTGAAATTGTGATGGGCATTGGGAACTAATGGTAGTATCTTGCATACCCGCAATTTCGTTCCAAGCTCCATAACCAAAGCTGTAGGATCGATCAAAATCGCACAAATTATCAGCATCCGAAAAAATTGATGTTTTTTTTTTCATCGTCAAGTTTAAGGCTATTTTTGATGACGGCTAGTTCCTAAAGTGTAGATACAAAACGCGTTTAACGTTGTTACCGTTACGGAAGGATGAGAATTCCATGCGTAAGAGGTGGGTATGTGTGATCAGGCTGCCCCCGGATCACAGCGACCGGACCCGATTTCTTGTGCCTTGGTATAGAGAGTCCGGACAAACATTGTAAAAGGTGCGGTGCGCTCACTTCCGGACGTGGAAAAATGTCATAGTGAAAACAGCCACGCTTAGCTCCAAATTCGGTTAGCGCAACGAGTTGCCCGTACTTTTCGATCCGAAGTTCCTCACTTGGGGTGCACGAGGGCAGTCCCTGCTCAAAGTAAGGCCGAACATTTCACGAAGAACGTTGAAGGCTGCGAATTTTTATTTCCAGACGCAGATGCGTTCGATAAAAGTTCAACTTCCGCTGGTGAAATTTTTTGGGGAGTTCCCAGATTCTACCACATCCCTATAGGGATTTGACACGGACGCCGCACGTACGGAGTCTACTTTGGAATCCAAGTGGATTTCGCGCTATTTCCCAATTGTTGTCGATTAAGAATTTTCCATTTGAAATTGTCAACCGGATTTTGTTGGATCTCCGAAAAATCATAGGGTAGACTGGGTACGGTTGTAATGAGGGCTACGCGCTCATTCCTGCAAAAATGACGCTTGCACAGGGGCCTGTTGAGTTTTTCCGTTCAAAAGTAAATATTTTTGATCAACTTCTTTTTGATATTACGTCGTCGATGTAACAGTTTTTGTAATGGATGATTTTCTGAATAATTATTGAACTTTGGAGCTTACATTAGTAAACAAGCAACTGTGTATTTGTAGGTTGCGTTTCTTGGTCACTGCGATAGTTTTATTGCCGAAGGGGTAGGGGGTACGATTGTGACGATTTTCGTGGGTACGGTTGTAACATTATTAACGTTCTTATTCTTTACATTTTAGATGCCGAGTTCAACCCTGGTCTCACTTGGAGTGTACTAACGATAGTCGCCATTATATTTGCCATAATTGCGACTAATCTCATTAAGGGGTTACCCGCACTTGCGATTTTGAAAAAATCGATTTTTTTTATTGCATTTTTTTGAAGTATAAGTATCTGAGAATATGTCCTGAAAATTTCAAGTCGATCCGAACAAAATTGACTGAGATATGAGCGTTGAAAGAGAAGAATCCGTTGTGTAAATGACCGGAAATTGAAACTTCAAACGCGTTTTTCTCAAAATGGCATTTCTGAAGTCGGTGACCAAGATTACTCGAACACTAATGAACCGATCTTCTTGAAATTTTGCAGGCTTATTTAATACATAAAAATGTAATCTTTAATCGTTCCATTTTTTTTCCGAAAAAAATGGCCGTTTTATAGCCAAAAAACGGCAGTTTTTTTTTCGTTAAAATCGAACCATTAACTTTGACTGTCCGCCATTTTGTGAAAAATGAATATTTTTTAAAATCCTTCGATTAAAGACTAGTTTATACTTATATTTGACTAAATCCATCCGCATTTTTTTTTCAGGCGATCCACTTCGCCGCAATGTTGGTCACCGCAAACCGTGTATATAAAAACATTATTTCATTGACGGCCATTTGCCACTAAACAATGTAATATTTCTCAATAAAAAAATTACTGAAAGTTCTTCAAGATGTGTTCTTTAAGACGGTATATTGATCGATTAAAAAAGTTTTGTTGTTTTCTTTTAAAAAATTCATGAAAAAGGCCTTTTTGCGCTACAAGTGGGGGTAACGCCTTAAGTTTACTTGAGAAGTCTAATTTGTTTTTACTTGAAGGGATTAACACAGTGTTAAATTTTCCAAAAATTGATCTTTTTGTTGCTTTGCCGAAAGTATAGACGGCTATAAACATGGACCTGGTGTACGCCACCCTGGCGTACCCTAACATTTTTGCTGCTGTCTTCGTTCCTGCATCTTATTGGAATCTGAAACAGAGTACAAAACGCATTAAAAGATTATAATACATTTATCCCAGCGCACACCCAGCGAACAACATTCGCGCACGTTGCGTACAACATTCACATACCCTTTGCGTACAAAAGCCAATCATAAACACCGAAGCATACGAGCTCCGACACTGCGACGCGGAGACTCGCCGAGGTGTCAATCCTCGACGAAGCCTTTGTCACCAGGGTCGAGCTCGAAGCTTCGAGTGCGTAGGCGGAAGAATGTATAATAAGTTTAAACCTTATAATAATATAATAAGGAAACCCCTCCGGAGATAACCTATGAACAGACTCCGGTACAAAATCATTATTGGGATAAATCAGACGAGTTCAAGACCCTAATAAATAAATGCGCTTGTTTATTTTTATTTTATTTTCATTATTTTATTTTTTCCTTTTAATCTGGACAAGCGATACTTGTTCAGATTTGGACCCCGATGAAAGGGTGCAGACCGAGATCGCACCAAAGTTCCTTACATCCTCTGAAACATGCCTAAACACTCACGTTAATAATTCATTAAAGAAATACTTGTAAATTGGCGAGGAGCTGTCAAACGAGACGATGTATGTACTCGGAGCACGAATCGACACTCTGTATCATTTCAAACTTGAGATCCGAGCGACTCCTCGCCGAGTTGGGAGACCCGCGAACTAAAGTTTTGTGTCGAGAGACGAGCGAGTTCAGCGCACAAGCGGGAGACCCGCGAACTAAAGTTTTATCCCGAGAGTTGAGCGACTCCAGCGCCCAGGTGGGAGACCCGCGCACTAAAGTTTTGTCCAGGTTCCCGCTTCGACCTTCTGAAGCTTCGGGCCCCAACTGACGCGCACGAGGCGCCGGACTCTCCTCGCGGTACGCGCTAGTCCATAAGGCTAGAAGCGCGGACCGACTCGCCAGCAGTTCCGAGCTGCCCTTACCGAAAGGTGGGACTCTGCTGAAGAATAGTACCCTGCGAGCTGAAGAAGCGGTTACCCCTCCCGTTCACTGAAGAAGTGAACACCCTCTTTACCCCGCGACCACTGAAGTAGCGGGCTCCCTTCTCTTTACCCCGCCCCCGCTCCGCTGAAGAAGCGGCGGCAAAACTCCTTACCTTAAGGGGAGCCGTCGCCACCGAAAGTGAAGCATTTTCCGTGGGTTTCGGAAAGGAAAAATTCTCCCCCCCCCCCCCCCTCTCCAGTCGCGCAGGTGTCATCACCACGCATACCTGATACTGCAAATCCAGTTTTAAGGGGTCAGTCGAGTTTGAAAATTTAAACAAATCGAATACAAGCAAGACTTGAAGAAATCGACGATGATGAGCAGGCAGAAGGGATTTTGTATGGTGCAAGAATTGCCGATTGAGTCTAGGTAAGAGTTTTCAATAATATAAACTTCAAACGCGTTTTTCTCGAAACAACGTTTTCAAAATCAAGCTCCATCGTATCTCTAAAACTAATAAACCGATTCTCTTGAAATTTGAACCACATATCGTAAATATGAATCGCAACAAGATGACCCCCGATGGCTTTAAAATTTTGATTTTTACTCTTTTTTTGCGAGAAATTGCGAAAAACGCGTTTTTAAAATACTTTTTTCGTTTTATATCTGCCATTTTTTTTATTTTTCCATAAAACTTTATATCCGAGGGTCACATAGGCTGTTATGTTGACGCCCGTCGGAACGCTCGGACCGACGGACGTCAACATAACAGCCGATAAATCTGTCAATTTTGATCCGATGACCTTGAAATGTTCACGGAACATTTATAAGATGATACATTGTCAAAATATATTGGTTTTGAGAAAAAGTGATTTTTCGAATCTTACAACTCGGCATAATCCCTCAACAAACGAATATTCTTTTTATCACAATCACCGGCTCTCACGAAACCTCCAAGAAGTCCAGCTTTCATTCACTCAGGACTAGTTTCATTTCTAAATGATTAGAAAATAAGCGTTCGAAATTTGAGTCTCGGAATTATCCTGATCCCAATCTGCTTTGGACTAAATCAAAGCGCCGCCCGCGAGAAGAAATCGAATGAGAATAATTTTCCAGATGCATCGCGTCTCCGGAACATTGACCGCAGCAGCATGCGAATCGCATTACTACGATCTGATCCATGAATTCATCGCTAGTTCATTTATAGGAGCCTCGAGTTGAGCGTACCAGCGGTATTTGTAATAACTTCGTTAATGCAATAATTGCGATATCTAGCATCGATCGAAGTCTCATTAAAACGAAATTAGGATTTTTCCACGCGGTAACGTCAGGGAGCCTCGCCTTTCACCGTGTACAGAGCCAACAGTGCTCTGAGTACGGTTGCTTCGAGGTACTTGGCTCGATTCGAGCGAAAGTGAAGAATCTTTCACGACGCGAATCATCTCTTAAACGCCCGCGATGCTTGGCTGACCCGACCTTACTGATACAACAATATACACTTGCCACGAGAGGAAGAGAGAGACTGGAAACGAGGCCGAGGTGGGTCCTCGCCACGAAAGACTATTCCGTGGCACGTGATAGTTGGCCCACTTCCTCGATGACCGGTTACACATCGAATCCGAATAGCTCGACGGTGCAACGCTCCTCCAAACAAATGGATACGTCAGACTCGTTCAACAGTGATCGGAACGCGACCTAGAACGACTGCCAATTTCATTTTGCCTATTTTCTCTCATTTTTACAAGTTTTTATTTAAGGAGTTAGGCCACTGTAATGAGTATAAAATCATGTGCGAATTTAACAATTTTTTTTTCGTATGAAAAAGTCCCTCACTCTTAAAATTAATTACACATCTATTTAGTATGAATATCAAGCTGTTAGAACATTTTTTTTTTCGATGTACAAAACGGCCGACTACTGATATTTTCTTTTGTTATCTTTTTTAGGCGCTCCGCAGCGTGACATTTAAAATCCACAATTTTTTACCTAGAACAAAAAACAAAAATTCTCGTCAATCTACATTAGAATACCCAGAGAAGTACGTACGGAATTTAAAAAATATTGATTTATTCAAAAGTGGTAGGTATTTGAATGAATTTTCAGTGAAAAATTTCGTATAAAACTGCTCATAAAATAAAAAGTTTTCGATTAATCCAAAATTCCGTACGTACTTCTCTGCGAAATGCAATTAGGAACATAACTTTTAAATGTAAAGTAAATAGAGTGAAAATTGTTGAAGTTATTTGTGACGCCAATGGGGAAAAGCTGTTTCGAGAAAAATGCGTTTAAAGTTTTAGGTACTCTATGGCCGTGCCAGAGGTGGGCTTAAGTTATGCACTCAAAGTCGGTGAAAGAAAAAATGTCTTGCTATAAATAAAATAGTAAATTATTCTTATGATGATAAAGCACCATGTATTCTTATGACGATTGAAAGGTACATAAACGTGGATATCTTGAAAATATGAAATATAAATTGTACACGTTTGAGGCGTCAAATGTCATAAGTACTAATACTACTTGGAAATTTCTGAAAAAGGCCTCAAGTTTTTAAAATTCACATTTCAATTTTTTTTTAAATATCTACGTTTATGTACCTCTTAAGTTCGTGCACCTATGATGAGTGACCAAGGAAGCGACTTTTTTGTAGTTATACTGTTTTGATTTTCAATTTTACGGAACATTATTTTTTACTTTTTAGTACAGTACCTTTTTAAATAAAGGCTTGTTAAAAATTAAAAGGGCGTTTTTACACGCCCTGAAGACTACGAGGATCAAAGGGAATGATCGTTTGCGTTTTTTCTATCCAAAATTAGCAAGTTCGTAGGCTCACTCGACTATTATTTTGATATTTTTTACATTATTATGATATTTATTACTATTATTATAATCTTATTATGATTACAATGTCATTATTATTATTATCTTGTTGAATACTTATGTTGCTCTGTTTGGGAATATTTCCTCAGGATTTAGGACTTCTCAAACCTTCTAATCACTTTTTTGAAAATACATAACTGCAGTCAGCTTATTTACAGTGTCGTAGTCCCAAACTATTTTCCATGACAAATTTATTGTACAATTAATGAAGTCGTATCACCTTCTAGGATTTATTTATCCATTGCAATTATAGCGAACCCGATCAAATCGAGGGAAAGATGAATTCCAGTATTTAGGTTCAATTGGGTTTTTTTTCTCATCGATCAATGCGAATTGGTTGTATTATTTTGTAGAAATTTAAATCCGATTTATTCTAAATAAAATTTGAATCCAAATTGAATCATTTCAATGCAATTTCAGATGCCAATTATTGTTAGACATTTATTTTCCATTTGTATTTATAATTTATGAATTGTGAGGATATTTTTGTGCATTCTCTAAAATGCATTGTTATTTATGAGACTTCTATGGTCTGGTAGTGGTGAACGTTCAACAACATATTTATGTAAATTCAAAGGCCATTCATTATTAGACATTTGTTTTCCATTTTCATTTATCATTTATTTACTAATTTGTCAGGCATTTTTTTTCGTTTGCTTGGATTCATTGTTATTTGTGAGAATTGTATGTTCCATTAGTACCCAATGTTTAACAAATATTTATGTAAATTCGAAGGCTAATGATTCTTAGACAATTGTTTTCCATTTGTATGTATCATTTACTAGAAAATAACTATGAAATTCTTATAAATAACAGTAAATTCAAGAAAACGAAAATATTTTGTTCTAAAGTGTTGTTTAAAATTAAGAAAAATTGTAAGGTAACTATTTTAATTTTCTTGAAGTCACTGTTATTTATAAGAATTTTATCGTCTTATAGTACTCAATGTTGAACAAATATTTATGTAAATTCAAAGGCCAATTATTATTCAGCATTCATTTCTCATTGTTATTTATAATTTCTTTTCTTAATTGCAAGGCAATGATTTTCATTTCTTTTTGGATTTATTGTTACTCATAAGAACTTTATAGCCTCGTAGTGCTCAATGTTCAACAAAATGTTATATGTATTTAAAGGCAAATTATCATTAAACATTTGTTTTCCATTTTAATTTATAACTTTCTTACTAAATTGTTGAGAAATCATTTTCATTTTCTTGAATTCATTTACGAGAACTTTATGGCCTCGTAGTACTTAATGTACAACAAATGTTTATGTAAATTCGGAATCAATTGTGGTCCGAACGAGCCATAAGAGGGGCCAAAAACGTACCGCAAGAGACAACTTAATCGGTGGTATCGGCTGTTCAAAGCGAGGTAGCTTCACCGGCATCCTTTTTCTTCCCTTGAATACTGGAATCGAATTAACTACGTGAGTCATTGAAGCCCAACATGGTTGGAGGGACAGAGATTAAATACTAACGTAATAACTTGGTCGGCAACGATCGAGACGTAGCTTTGTTCCTAGCGAGCGAATAAATTACGACAAGGGAAAATAAAATGGTCCCCGTTGGCTGCCGAGCCATTTTAATGGACATGGCCAACCGAGACGACACAAAGATCGTGGAGCGATCGTTAATTATTGAGGAGATACCTCTAAGCGAGGACAAGATTTACTGAATTTCATGACTTAAAAAAAAGATTTCTTCACCATTTTTAAGACTTAGGCTATGTTTGATTACTACTTTTGGCTATTGCATTGTACTTTTTACAATAAATCTTTAAAAAGGCGGACGGATGGCACGGTCTTCTGAACTGCATTTTGAAAACTGGCGTGGCTAAAAAACTAATTGGCTGATTCTGATAAAATTTGGTATAAATTTTCCTTACCTTATTGTATGAAACATGACCGCAAATGGTTTGAAAATTTTTTTAAAAAGTATTTGTTATTGGAAAATGTAGGCATTTTTTCGGAAAATTCAATTTTTCTGTTTCAATGCGTGCCATTTCATCAATTTTCAACATTTCTCACTTTTTCTTGGTTCATATTCTGTGTATGAGTGTTGATGAAAGAAACATTTTCGTTGGTTTTTTTTCATATTATTCCCGCCGACGCTACATGTCACGCCGTCGAACAACATCCACCTCAATCCGTTTAGAAGACCGTGCCATACCGTCGTCATTTTTGAGGACTGATGTAAAGAAATTTAATTATGTAACACGAGCCATAAGTAGTAATAAAACATATCCTAAGTCTTAAAAATGGTGAATCATGAAAAGCAGCCATTTTTTCTCCCCCTTAAGTAAATACTCATTTAAGGAAGACAAGTCCCTGTTCCCATTGGTCGTTTTTTTCTTGCTGAATCGAACTATGAGCGGCAGGAAATGTCTCGTCTCCTTCGACATGACCTTGCGAAATATTTCTCTCGTCCACCGCGTGTCCGTTCTACGCTACGTGAACACCACTTTTCCCGAAGTTTCGGATTAAAAGGTTGTCGCGGACGAGACGGGCATTTCATAATGCGTGAAACACATTAAATCCTCTCAAATTGCTGTACAATTGGGGCTTTTCGCTGGACATTTTGGGTTAATTTCTGGAAATGGAGTGACTTCGTGCTCTGGGAGAGAATATTGATGAAGAGAAAGATAAGAAGAGAAAGGTAATTTTGTCGCATTTGAAAATATGACGTTGTTGCGTAAAAACGTCTGAGCTTGTTTGGGTTCATTTGTGAAATCATTTGCAATAATAAATCGCCGGTTGTCGCAAATTCGTTGCAAAATGTTCCGTTGCCCTTCAAACGCTGGGCAAAGTTTGAAATGTAAAACATGCAGTTTATTTGAATGCATAGTTTTATAGCCTGGGGTCTTAACTTTAATTTGCAGCAAAGATGTAAAAATTAACAAAAATTACCGAGTTATACCGAGCTCCGATTTATCGTTTTTTCTTTTCGGTTTTCTCGAACCTTTTTTATGAAACGGTGTAAGGCGTATCTTAAGGGGAGATATACACCTAGAAGCCGGAAAAAAGGTCATATTTGTGAATTTTTTCAAGGAAAACTATTTGAAATTTCGGATTGGGGTTTCAATTATCTAAAAGTATATACATTCAAAAATATGTTTAATTTTCTTTATTTAAAAATATCAAAAATATACAAGGATATTGTATGATCCTTGGAGCGGCGTAAAAAAATCTGCGTATACCGTACGCACTGGCGTTTCTTCAAAAATCATCTGAAAAAAAAACCAAAAAGATTATTAAATTAGATACCAAAATCTAGTACTTGTCGTAGCCGATTTTGAAAATATCGATTTATGACAAAATGGCTGACGGTAGAACATAAATAGTGATTTTTGGGCGAAAAATTAGTTATTATTTTGCCTATAAAACAAAAACAAAGTAACGGGAAAAAAATCCTATGACAAGTACTAGATAATGGTGTATAGAATAACCACAAAAAACCTCAAGGCAATCGGTTCATCGGTTTTCGAGAAATTTTGGGTACCGATTTGAAAAACGGCGTTTTGAGCAAAATGCGTTTCAAAATTTGGGAATGAATAAATCATGAAATTTGTCAAATTACATGGAATCATCGATACGAGGTCCATAGTGTAGGTCGTCTACGGTCGACGGAATGTTCATAGCTTCTAAATCGACCTCGACCATCGAGGTCGACCATCTGGGTGTATATCTCTCCTTAAACTTGATTTGTATGATTCACTCCGAATTTCGACAGAATTTATAACATTTTCTACGTTATGACCAGAGGATTTTTTCATATGTTTATTCATTTGTTAAGGGGTTATACCAGTGTGACACTTTCAAAAATACGATTTTTTATTGCCTTTTTCGACAACTTATACTTTCAAGAATATCCTGTAATTAGCAGTTTTTATGGTCAATATCATTTTTTCTGGCAACAATCGATAGTTAAATCTTTAAACGCGTTTTTCTCGAAATGAGATTTTTCAAATTTGCTGACATTGTAACTCAAAGAGCAATTATCCGATTGACTTGAAATTTGAACTGAGTACTCTTAAATATATTTACTCTACAACGACGTAGGATATTTTTGAATGGATGAAAATTGACGATTTGCCATTGAAAAAAACGACCATTTATAGGCAAGAAAAGAGACTTTTTTCTAAACTACGCCATTTTGTAAGATTTTGATATTTTTCGAAAATCCTACGGCATTGTGCAGGAAATACCTTCCAGTTTAACGACATTATTTCCTTTCTCGTTTTCAGCTACTCAATCGGCCGGAATCATGTCAGCAGTGGAGGAATTTTTTTTTGCTAAGTCGCTTGAATCTTAATATTTTTCTGTGAAAAAATTAAGTCATATAGGTCAAATATAGCCAAATATATTCTTAATTTTCCGAACCATTTAATTGAGTACTTTTCTTCCAAAAAATTCCCGAAAATTAACCAAATTTTCAGCGTTCACACTGGTATAGCCCCTTAACGACAAATTATTGAAGTTGTTTTTTTTATCGAAAATCGAACCTTTTTACTGCACTGTGCTATTCTCGTAATTTTCATAATTTCATAAGAATGTTTTATTATTATACTAAAAATGCATTTCTTTATTTCTCGTTTCAGCCCACCTTAGGTGTTAGAAACACTTACATCCATTGGCAATGCAACAACGGTGGTACTTTACTTACATAATAATCAGTTTATTGTTCATCGATATTTTTCAACAAAAAACCCAAACTTAATAAGACTGTGTATCAGTTGCGCGTGAAATCCTAACCTCGCGATCCGAATGCCGTCAACAGAAAAAAATATTGAAACCGACTTTTTTGGCCCGCGTTCAATTGCCAATTGAGGCAGTATTCTAATCTAGAAATTTAAAGACAAAAACACAATTTTTTTTGCACTTTCGGGAAGTACATACTCTTAAGAATAGGTCCTTACCCAAACAAACGTCTGTATTAAAACCCTTACGCCGGAGGGGGTTGGGTTTGTTTGGGTTTGTTTGTATTCGGGAAGGCTTCTTTAATCCCCCCACCCTCCACCTACAATGTAGGCGTCGAGATGTTCAAAAAGCCCTATTTTATCACGTGTTTCCGCTAAATTCAAATCCCCATAATTTTTTATTGAGGGAAAGGGGGGGGGGGTGAAATTCAGCTTCTCCCAACTGAATATCATCATTTATGACCCAATAAATGAGAAAATAGCAACCAAAAAAAATTTGCCTCATTTTCCAGAAAAGTCACTCATCCAAAGAATTATTAAAAAATGGATTGTAAAAATATATTTGATTTTAGCATTGAAAATGCTTTTAAAACTGTATATGTTTGTTGAGGTAGGCTGGGTATAGGGATCTGAGTTAGCTGGGTGCCACACGAAAATGTGTTATCGCCACTCCACTTCCACTTTTAGAGTGGTGGGAACTGCGACATGCTGAATGCCTGTGATTGGTTGAAAAGCCCTTTCCCCACTCAATTCCAATCTTGTTATCAATTAAAAAATTATACTACAACTTATATTGCAAATGTATAACAAAAATGTTATAACAATTATTATACAAGCAAACCCAAACCCACTCAAACAAACATAAAACAAAGCTAAACAAAGCCAAATGAATCCAAACAAACCCAAAAGAAACCCAAACAATCCCAATTATATACCTCAATGCATCAATATTTTTTGAAAAATAATAAAAACCAACTCATATTATTCACAGCCACCAGTTTTTTTGTTATTGTCCAAAAAGTCTGATTACATTTTCAATGCCATAAAATAGTTGCACTTTGTGTAATATCTGTAGTTGTTTTTTGACGTGATAACGTCTTATAATTCGATGAAGCCGGCTGCACGCACGAAAAAGCATGACTCATCGCCGTTACCTCGCTCTGAGGCGTTCCATTTAAGGCTTGAAGTGTAAGCGAGAGCGCGGAACGAGCGACAAAGAGGTACAATCGGCCTCCGCGTTCGGCAGCGTTCGGCAGCGTTCGACATTTGTCTCTCTCCTACTTGAGTGATGGCCTCTGTACACTGCGAGCGACGAGCGACGAGCGATCAGCGATATCCAATGGCAACGTCACTCTCATAGAGCATTTCCGTCATACTCGAGCTCTCATTGGATATCGCTCATCGCTTGTCGCCCATCGCGCGCAGTGTGCAGAAGCCATGAGCGATGCGTCCGCGTGGACAGCTGCTATACAATAATACATGTACATGTTTTCGTCAAGTATGAAGTGCAGTGAAAAGTGAATGTAGTGTGAATTGTTTATAGCAACGATAATTGCGGCGATAAAGGTAATGATTCTTTCGATATTAAATATATGTTCAGTGATATATTGTCGAATATTCGTGCTTTCATCATTAAAATAAATAGCATCGGTCCGCTAGTGCAGCGATTGTAGGTTATGCTATAATTGACAAAACTATAACAATAAGTTAACAGAACTATTTCACGATGAGTAAAAATCAATTGCTTTACTATTCGATCGAAATAATTATCGAGCGTAGCTATGATTTCAAAAAATTAAAACATAAGTGTTAAATCTTCCACATATCATAACAACGTGTCTGAAATGACAGGTTGGACCAGCCAGCCGTCAAAGGGAACAATTTTCTCCTATATCAAACACATTGCGGCGGGCTTTTTAAAAGCTAGAGTTACAAAAATTTTAATGATGTTTCCAATTTTTTAATTTTAAATTTAAGATTTATGAACAATAATTTAATCACAGTTTATTCTTATAATAAATTATTCAAAATTATTACTTTTTTACAACAAATTACAATTAAATTTGCAAAAATAATTAAGTAACTAATTGAACAACAACTTTTATTCAGTTCACTTGCTGAAAGAAATAATGTCAATACAAAATTTATTATTATAAAATAATAAAATCAAAAATTAAATTTTAACAGTCGAGTAGAAATTTAAACAATAAATTTTATTCAAGTATTTCGTAAATTTAAAATGATTTTCTGAACGAAGAATTTTATGAAAAAATAAAAGTTGTAAAACAATTGCTCAAACACATTCATACTTGTAAAAAATATGTACATTGTAAAAAAAATAAATAAAAATTGACATAATTGTATTTATGCGTACAAATAAATGTAACTTGATCAATTCAATTGTGATTTCCATTTACCTCCTTCTCTATATCCATACAAAATATCTATCAAACAAACAAAATAAAAATTTTCTTTTGAAAAATGAAACCTTTCCATCAGTATTTTCTTATGACGTTGTCACGTTCAACTATCGTCAGTAAACCGACTTTACAGGCAACCGATTTTTTATCAAGCCCTCGGGCCGCATGAGATTTAGGCCTCCAGATTACTGCCTTGAACCTTTGCGTTCTTATCCCTCTTACTTCTCGACCTTTACAAGGAAAAAAGCCTCTGTGCATAAATTTCCTATTCTTTCGTCCTCTCAATTCACGACATTCATCACCTTCATCCAGGGCATTCACGAAAAAATCTTTACACGCTCGATCCTGGAACAATCGAGGTGCAAACTTCCATGGAATATGCTGTAAAATGTTCGCCGCGACGAGACGTCGATTGTTTACTCTCAATTTTTTTTCTCCGTCTATCTGTGACAGTAATGCCAGCGGAATATGGCTCGTAATAATACACGTCGTCGAGGTGCTATTTGGCCAAGGTGCAAAACGGTGTCACACTAAGCCCGAGTGAAAGTGTTACGCATTGACGTATCGCTTCCCACCGAACATACGGACCCGAACTAAACTATTATTTAAAAAAAAAAAGGAAAGATACAATAAAAAAAAAACGTGCAGTAAGGGCAAAAAACTTCTAACACGGCGTTTCTGGGCTCCAGGTTTCGCTTCGCGTGTCTCGAGCCGCGAGAGCACGAGGGAAAAAAAATAGTGCGGAAAAAGAGAAAAGGAAGAACCATCGTTGATGGAGTTAAGAGCGGAGACACGAGAAAAAGTACAAAAGTCCCGGTGTTACGAACGTACAAATAAGCAATAAAAAGAAAAGAAAAGCAGACGGTAAAAAGTGCGCCATGAATTGCCCGCTTGCGATTGTCTCGGAGGGAGTCTCGCTGATGGGATCGCGATTCACGAAGCCGCATGGTGGACTACGTGATATCCGGTCCGGCTCGGTGTGCGCGAGGTACGAAAGCCATGCGAAAAGTCTCGTGCACCTGATCGTGCGCGCCAACCGTTGCACGCACGTTTTTGGACAATTGTTGCATACAGTTGTGGTAAATGGCTCGTTGCGAATGACCAAAAAAACAAGGGTCGCACATGCAACTGCGGGGGAGGGGGAGAGAGAGAGAGAGAGAGAGAGAGAGAGAGAGAGAGAGAGAGAGAGAGAGAGAGAGAGAGATTGATTAATATAATTTATTATGCCCCAGCAAGCTTTCGGGCAAATTGTGTTAATTAATTACATACAATATGAAATACATAATGCGATTTAGCTATTAGAAATCATAAGTAATGCAAAGCAAGCAACCTTTCAAAGGATACAAAAAATCATACAATATAATAATAATAAAATAATAATAAAATAAAATAATAGAATGATAATAATAATAATAATATCGATAAAGCACTACGCAAAAAGAAAACGAGGGTGGTGAAAAGCAACCATTTGCAGGATACAAAATTAATAATAAAATTAATAATACGAAATAATACAAAATAATATAAAAATTATAACAAAATAATATAATATAATAATGCATGACTCGTAATGCTGAATAATCCAGGTATTAAATAATCCCAGATTGAATAAATTGTTTACGATTATCCACAGTCGCAAGAGTATACAATACAATAGTGCAGTAGAGATAGTGAACTGAGAAGCATGTGTAGACAAAGATAAGGAAAAAAGAAAAGATAAAGATGAAGGAAAGCAGAGATAAAATAAAGTAAGAGAGAGAGAGAGAGAGAGAGAGAGAGAGAGAGAGAGAGAGAGAGAGAGAGAGAGAGAGAGAGAGAGACTCCAACCATACTTTTTTTGAGTGGTTACGGTTCGTGGCCCTCATGAAGTGAAGACAGATCCGGAAAGAAAGGATCGCAACCGTGCGGGAATGAGGTTTTTTGTGCCCATCACTTTTACACTCGAATCGATAACCGCAAGCACGAACGCCCGTTCAATCTCAAGCTCGAACTCAAACCGCAGGAAAAATAATATTATCTTCCAGCACGAACAAAAAGTTCACACTGGTAAACTGGGTTTTTCTCAGGGGCATTTCCAAAAATCAGTTTCAGTTTTGTTTCGGGCCGAACCGCCGGTGCAGCACATTATCCAAGCATGCACCATGAAGCATGATGCAAGCATGACGTTTGCGTCGTGGGGATGCAGCGAAATACTTCTTTGCTGAATTTTCCAAATGATTCGGACTGATCTATCGGGTTAGGGGAAAAGAGTAGCCCCGGCCAGCGGGTAGCCTCGGCCATTACTAAAATGTATGCTTGCTATGTGTTTACTATCAATGTTTTTGTTTGCCAGTGTTCATTTGTGTCCTACCAGAAACACAGGAAAATACCGGAAATAAAACAAAAATCGATATGTTCAAAAATTTCTACCACGTGTAAGCCGTTAGACTAGGGTCCGGGGTAGTTGGCCACAGTTTTTTCAAAGATCCGTCAAAATAAAAGTACAAACTTTTCTTAACTTATATTCATTTGTAACTAAAATTTGAACTTTGAACTTTAAGATAATTTACGACATTAAAACAAACTCCTATCAGGTCAATGTTGAAATTACTATTTTTTAAGAATCGCGATTGGCCATCTCTCCCGGAGTATCCGGGTGTGATGGCCATAGGAGTAATGAGATTGCCAGTTTCCCACCATTGTGCTGTCGGTTTTTTCTTAGGTTTTGTGTCTGCATTCCTATTCTTTTCTTTCTTTTGCCCACATCTAGAACACGTGTCATCGAATTCAGTATAATTGTTGTGTACCTAAAGTTGGCAAAATATCCACTGAAGCCAGTCGGCGATGAGACGAGTTTCATAATCATTTTCCTCCGCAACAGTTTTTGTCATTCTGCTTATATCGTCTTTCTAAGGTCTTCCTAGGTATTTCGTAGATCCTAGCGGCCGCACGGACCGACAATTCATCATTTTTTTACAGCACTTATAGCTGCTTTTAAAGGGCCAGTCCACTTTGGAGCCACGAAAAACGCTATTTTCGCGATTGTTTTTAGGATTTCATAAAATATTGGGTTGGTACAAAAATCTTGCAACACTTGTTTTTCAATTAAAATATTTTTCCTAATAATGAAGTTCGAGAACATTCGAGAATAGGAAATACAAGAATGGTCTAGAACCTTCCATGCCGCAGGATATGTAAGCGAGTCAGATGTTCCGCGGAGTCAGTATGAGCAAAGATGGATCAACGTGCACTTCGAGCAATCGCATATTACGAATTCTTGCAAGGGCATTCTGTAAGAGCTGCAGCCCGTAATATGTGCGGTGCTGCTAATATAGTTAATTATTCAACGGTCTCCCGATGGTATCAGCGTTTTCATTCTGGCGATACATCTTTTGAAGACAAACCTAGGTCCGGCAGGGAATCGATTGTGGACGATGAAGAACTGCGAGCACTTATAAAGGCAAAGCCTAATATGTCGTCACCAGAATTAGCCAACAAACTCAACTGCAGTCATCCTACTATCCTTCGACATTTACAAGAGATGGGATATAGGAAAGTTGATTCGTCTTGGATACTGCACAATCTCAGCGAATCAAACAAAGCAACACGCATGTCCATCTGTCTTTCACTCCTGCATCGTCCGCAAAGAAAGAATTTTCTTCAAGAAATAGTCACTGGGGATGAAAGCTGGGTGTTGTATGTTAATCACACGCGCAAGCGTCAGTGGCTATCGAAAGGGGAAAAACCAGAACCGACCCCTAAACAGCCCCGTGAAATGAAGAAAGTTTTACTCTGTTGTTGGTGGGATTCTGAGGGCATGCTCTATTACGAATTTTTGCCAACCAACACCACAATACAGGCAGAGATTTATTCTGCACAACTGCAAAAGGTGGCTAAAATTATGAAACAGAAAAGGCGTAAACGTCTTCACGTTCGGCTTCTCCATGACAATGCTCGATCCCACGTCGCTAAGATTACACAAGAAACTATTTCGCAGCTAGGATTGGAAGTTCTACCACACCCACCGTATTCACCAGATTTAGCACCTACCGACTATCACCTGATTCGAGCTTTGATGAACTATTTACGGGATAAAAAATTTGATGATCTGTCAGATCTCAAAAATACATTGGACGACTTTCTTAATTCACGATCAAAAGAATTCTGGTCTGCGGGCGTGCAAAGTCTACCAGAGCGTTGGCAACAGTTGTAGATGCGGAGGGAGCCTACATTACTGAATAATCGTTTATTGTTAAAATGAAATATTTTTCTTTTTTACTCGTGTTGTGTGTTGCAAGATTTTTGTACCAACCCAATATATGAATATAAAAGTTGTTGGGCTTGATAAATAAAGTCTTGGAATACATAAAAAAATTTAATTCATTTTTATTCATTTTTAAGTACAAAAACTATAGTTCAACGTAACGCCTCAAAAGTAGGTGGGCTAGGTAGCTTCATCAGAAAAACTCGACAACGGCTTGTCTGAAACAAAAAAATCAAAGTCCATTAGATTCAGTATGGCACTACCCACAAAATGACCCTCGGATATAAAGTTTTATCAAAAAATAAAAAAATGGCAGATGAAGAACGAAAAAAGTATTAAAAAATCGCGTTTTTTCGCAGCTTCGCAAAAAAAGAGTAAAGATCAAAATTTTAAAACCATCGAGGGTCATCTTGTTGCGAATCATGTTTACAATATGTGGTTCAAGTTTCAAGAGAATCGGTTTATTAGTTTTAGAGATACGATGGAGCTAGATTTTGAAAACGTTGTTTCGAGAAAAACGCGTTTTAAGTTTATACTATGAAAAACTCTTACCTAAACTCAATCGGCAATTCTTGCACCGTACAAAACCCCTTCAGATCGTTCATCATCGTCGATTTCTTCAAGTTTTACTTGCTTTCGATTTTTTTAAATTTTCAAAGTGGACTGGCCCCTTAATGATTCCTGAGTCCAGTTCCCTCGTAGAGCAATTGCTTTTACGTTGTATTTATTAGACATCTAAAATAAATGTAGAAAATATGAACTACTAGAACACATTACAACCAATACTATGGCAATTATATACCGACTGTACGTGACCACCTCTCCTAATCTTCCGGGAGAGATGGCCACGTCTAAAATGTAAATAAGTAGAAACAATACATGCGAAATATTGAGGTTATAACAACACAGCATTGTTTGTGAACTATTCAAGAAATACAAAAGTATCCATTACTTTTATAAAATAACATCACCACGATGTAAAACATGACACCTTCACAAAAACTAGCAGTAGACAGAATAATTAAAAAGGATTTTACTTACATAACATTTTTTTTGCCAAACTGTTGCTCGTCCACTTACACCTGCACACAACGCGGAGCGAATTAAGCATTAACGGCGGGGTAAAGTTAATTCGGCGAAAAAAAGGCATGTTTTTAAGATTTTTTTGGCGTAACGAATAGTGTTCGTTTATTGAAAAATTTACATATAATAAAGTAACATTTGAACAACATTCTTCTAAATTTGCATTGCAAAATATTCAAAATTGAGCGAGTGAAAATTAAACCCCGGAGGCGCCTCGAAAAAAAGTTGGTTTGCGGTGTGCACCATAACTCGCAACAGAATCATTTGAAACAAAAAAATAAAAATGCATTTGTTAAAGGAGATGTTTCTCGAGGTAATGACGGGAGGATTTTTTTTTTTCGATTTTTCGATTTTTCGTAGCACTTGGGAGCTAAAAACCCGATTTTCGCTAAAAAAATCGGTTAATTTGTTGTTGAAAAATTAGTAATTATTAAAAAAAAACAAAAAAGCTCTCGACAATACCTGGTGAATTATGTGAAGAAGTACTGTGCAAAATTTCAAAGTGATTGATCCAGTACATTTTGAGTTATCGTGCACACGGACTTCAAATATGACAAGTCTCAGAAAAACGGTTTGAAAAACGCAGAAGAGAAGAGAACGGCATGGAGCAATAGACGCTCAAATACTCATAACTTCGTCAATTTTACTTCGATCGACTTGAAATTTTAACACAATATTCTTGATATATTATGCATTCATTTAAAAAATTAAAAAAATGAAAAACAAAAAATTTAAATACTTTACCCCGCCCTTAACAGGTAAAATTTAGTGCGCGGTTCTATGAAACATTTCTATTGGACATATCTTCCTTATGGCCAACTCCCCCGGAATTACCCTATACAAATTTTTCGATCATTTTTCAGCGTCATTATCTAGTGATCTCCAACCCAAGTCTACAAATTATGATTTTTCATACTAATAAAAAGATGGAGTTAAAAAAATCGTTGCATTCCAACCATGCACAATTCACGGCCAACATATGAAGGGAGAGTAGCGAACAAACCCAAGCAACCAGGTAAAAACACGAAACAATATCGTAGCTCGTTTTAATGTGAAGGAACCATCGATTTTTTAAGGGTGGCCCTTCGTAGAATGAATAGTCTTAGGCTCGGCAGTGGTAAAAAAAAATCTTGAGACCGTTTTTCAGAGTTCGTAATTTAAATATCTTCTTTTATATTTGTGAATATTCTTCGCATCCCCCGACGGATTTTTTCACTGAGTTTTCGTTGTCTTCGCAAGTGGAAACTCTTTTCAATAAAATTGCCAGCCACCCAGTGGCGGGTGCAAGCCAGTGCACCGCTAAACGGTCACCCATCTAAGTGTTGGTCAACGCTGTTCATGGGCGATCGCCGCAGGTGCATACCGCGCGTCCACTGCTGTCAGTTTTGGCAGCCAATAATTTTTTCTTCAGTCGCACCCGTCATGATTATATTTTCACGATAAGTCATTCGTGACTCGACGTTTTTCTTTCGCATTGACGACCGAAACGTTGCAGCGTTGAAGAATTAATAAAAAAATAAAAAATATATGCATAACAACGATACCGGTCCGTCGAGATATTATGTGAAAAATATGTGCGCCTATGGACGCGCGGCGTAAGACACGATAAGCCACGTGCGCGTTAAACGTGTGAATATTTAGAGCGGAACGTTAGCGGTTTGAGAAAACGACGGGGAATGTTGCATGCTGTATTAACTTTTACCCTACCGCCTAGCCAGTTGACAACGAAATAAAGTAATTGAAAAAATCCTTCGTGTGAACTTTGATCTCCTGATTTTTTTCACTATTCAACGTCCAATAGAATTGAGAAAGAATGCTAAGAAAGATAGGAGTTGTTACGTTACATTATTTTTATCACTAAACGTCTCTATTGATTATGGTATTATCTTTTATCGCTCTTTACATAGTAGATGAAAGATAACGATAGAAAAAAATTACGATTATTGTTGTAAAATTATTCATTATAGGATAAAATTATTGTCATAATATTCTTTGATGAACAGCTTGAGAGGCTATGCCAGTGTGAACGCTGAAAAATTGGGTGATTTTCGGGAATTTTTTGGAAGAAAGGTACTCAATTAAATCTTTCGGAAAATTAAGAATATATTTGGCTATATTTGACCTATATTACATAATTTTTTCATAGAAAAATAGTGAGATCCAAGCGACTTACGCGCTGCCTTCGGTGGCACCAAAAAAAAAAGTTCCTCCACTGCTGACATAATTCTGGCCGATTGAGTAGCCGAAGCCGAAAAAGGAAAAAATGTCGTTAAACTGAAAGGTATTTCCTGTACAATGACGGAGGATTTTCGAAAAATGTCAAAATCTAACAAAATGGCGTATTTATGAAAAAAGTCTGTCTTCTTGCCTATAAAATGGTCATTTTTTTCCAATCGAAAATATCCTACGTCATTGTAGAGTAAATATATTCAAGAGTACTCAGTTCAAATTTCAAGTCGATCGGATAATTGCTCGTAGAGATACGTTCTTAAATTTTCACAGGATATTTTTGCAAGTATAAACTGTCGAAAAAGGCAAAAAAATCGATTTTTTTGAAAGTGTCACACTGATATAGCCCTTTAACGGGGTATCTCTCTCTGGAAGCCCAATATGAAGGGTCAGAATGATGAATTTTTTTCAAGTAACACAATGGTTGGAATAAATTAATTCGTTCCCAGCATGTTGTACACATGTTTGTGGTTACAATGTCATTTTTTCAAAAGAAAATCTTTCAAAGCCTTCGTAATAAGCCCTATGTAATCGAAAGATTACATCGGGAAAAAAAATCCTTCGATCAAATATTTCTACATCTAGAAAAAGCCCAACAATTTCAGTAAGATCGATGCTGTAGTTTTTTAGATATTTTGCTCACGGACTTTAAAAGCGTACATCCGGGAAAAAGCATTTAAGGCCTTATATGCGCGGAAAATTGCAAACATTTTCATTTTTTAATTTTTTTTTTTTTCCATTAGCTTGAACGGTCAGCAATATTTTAAGCTTTACAGAATTGAAAAATTCCTAAAATAAGGCAAGACTGCATTTATAATAGATACCGCGGGGCACGCCCGACCGCCAACTTCAAAACCGTTTTTTCCACGATTCACTTTTTTGAAGCTTGTGAAAGTTCTAACTCATCAACGAAAGTTCAGATCGCTTTGAAATTTTTACAACATATTCTTAGTATCATCACCTATCGTGTAAAGTACAGAAACAAAAATTTTAATGACACAAAAAAATATAAAAAATAAAATACCGACAGAAAATTGAGTAAAAAATGTTGAGTTCCGAATTTTTATTATAACACTTTTTTGCAATTATAAATATGTTCATTTTTTTCAGGCACCCACATCGATACCGAGATCTTTCAGCATCAGCGCGCGCGCAAAAAAAAAATACATTCCTTTATTGTGTGATATCTCCGCCATCTGTTAATATTTCTGATTTTTTTTACATATACTTAACCATGTGCATAAATGATTTGTAAAAAAAATGTTGTCAATATATGAGTCATTTTTTTAACCGCGTCTAGAAAAGTGTCTTCGAAAATCGGTGAAATCGCGTATATAAGGCCTTAAAGTTTCGAATGACGCTCCGAGCGTTCCGACGGGCGTCAACACAGCAGCCTATAAATATGTCAATTTTGATCCGATGACCTTGAAATTTTCAGGAAACATTATTAAGATGATATACTGTCGAAATATATTGGCATTGAAAAAAGTGATTTTTCGACTTTTCAATTAGGCATAACCGCTTAGTTTGGCAGTAATCAGTACTTATTCACAAGTAATTCTGCGTCTGCTTATGAAGAATAGTGCGAATTATTAATATTAGTTAATATTAGTTAATATTAGTTAATATTAGTTAATATTAGTTAATATTAGTTAATATTAGTTAATATTAGTTAATATTAGTTAATATTAGTTAATATTAGTGCGATTATTATTATTGTTAATGTCTTTCATCTCTCATTCAATCGTAGATGAAAAAATTGTACAACAAATTACTAATATTATTATTGTTAGTCATTAAAAAATAAAAAGATTTTTATAATAATATTTTAGAAAAACAATAAGTGCATTCGACAAGAGTCAATTTAATATTTACGAACGATTCTGCGTCTGCTTATAAAGAATAGTTTGCATTAGCAATATTGAGATTATTTTATTATGATTAATGATTATAAAAGTAAATAATTGATATATATTTTTATAAATTGTCGAATTCCACTGGAGTCAATGCATCAATGACCCTGCAGTCGTTCAAGGAAAATAATTTGTGCTCAGTCATTAATAATTTTAATTTCAATTGATTGGACTTTCTGCAGATTCTTGCAATTCGAATTGTATCCACGTATTATCTATTGCGAAAATGTTAATATCGGTAAAGATGAAGGATTAGGTTAGTATTCATCAGGTAACGATTAATTAATGAGATAAATGTGTGGGAAGAAAAGAGGCACGCGATTGATGCTAGGATCACGACTACATTCGAGGCCCGAATAACCTTCTTCCGGCATCGCGAGATTCTCGTCACGTGTTCAGAAGTCCCATCGCTCCATAAAATCCAGCGAGACATCACGTAAATGTAATTACATTGAAGGATCGGGGAAATCGCGAATATAAGCGAAAGCGGTGGAAATGTGAAAAACCCGAGACAAAACTGGAAATAATTGAGACTCGGTGACTGGCTCTTATATTTCGTCGCGAGAAGTTGATATTAGAAATTGATCACGAGAAATTAATATTAGAAATTGATTCATACATTTTTTATTCGATCTGGTGAAATTGGGATGCAGTTTTATTAGGAGGCTTCCAATGGGATTCGTTGATAGCAATTTTGATAACCATTTATACGTTTCCAACGAAGCTCGAAGAAGCATGAACAAGTAACTATGACAAACAGGCTGATCCACATAATTACTCGCTTAAAGCTTTGCGTCTGAGCGGAACAAACATTTGGGCCGTTTTTTTGGTGGATTGAGTGATGTATAAAATGACAAGAGTTCGATAAAAAAAATGCAAAAAGTAAAGAAAAAAAAATCGCACTGTACAAAAATTTACAACAACCTAACATCTGAACTGCCGTCATATAGAAGAAGGCGGAATCTACAAAAAAAACCGTAAATCCATTTTTTTGAGGCCGTTGGAATCAGTACGAAATTTCGGGGCCGGGTTGGAAATTTCCGAGTTTTGAGCGTTCTGACCATTCAAAGTTCGGAATTTCAAACGGGCCCCATCTTGAATGTCGGAACATTAATATTCGGAATTTCAAACCGTCGGAGCATTCAAAGTTCGGAATTTCAACGCGGCCCCAAAGTTTTCCATCGTTCTCTATAGTAATACGCATTTTCGATTTTTTTTACATGCCGCCTTCTTCCATATGACGGCAGTAAAGAACTAGTAGCTGTACAAATAAGTTCTCGGCCTTTTTTCATGTAACTAATTCTTTATTTACTTAAAATCAAGATACAGTTGGCAAAACAAGTATTTGTACATCTCACACGAAACTGTTGTTAATTTGGCTTTATTTGTATGTTCGTGTTTTCCCAAGATTTTTGTAAACAATCACTCTGCATATTTAGGATAAGCTATCGAACACAGAAACTTAATAAAGGATTTAATGTTTTTCGTTGGATGATTTGAAAAAGTCGACGTGTACAGATACTTTTTTCACCCCCTGTACATTTTAATCGGAAAAGTAATCTCCGTTTGCCTCCACACTTTGTCCCCACCCGTCAGGCAGATGGCGAATTCCTTGGCGAAAAAAGATGGTGGTTTTGAGTCGATAAAGTCGTTAATAGAATTCTTGACATTATCGGACGTTTCGAATTGTCTGTCCGCCGTATGATGTTGGAGCGATCGGAACAAGTGATAATTCGATGGAGGCAAGGCTGGTGAATATGCCGGCAGTGGCAAAACTTCCCAGCCCAATGAATCTAAAGCGTCTCCGGTCCTTTTTTTTATGCGTGGTCTGGCATTGTCACACTGAAAGAAAAAATCGTTCATCCAACCAAAATTCAGTTGGTTTAACAAAATGTATCTTTAAATACGTTCAACTTGATTTTTGATTGGCATAACAAACGTTTTGTTAATCTAACTGATAGTTTTAATGGTGTGAACTGTAGCTTATTTAGCATGTCTGAGCAACTGTTAAAACAATAAAATTTCGAGACAACAAAATGCATTTTGCACATTCACCGATTTCTTTTTCTCATTGCATGCAGCTGTGTCAGGCCGTTTTGAATCTTACCGAGCTTTTTTTAACGACTGGGAAATATCTTATTGGGCCCCGTCAAACGGGGTTAATTTGATATTAAGGGTAACTTTGACAATTTTGGGGCTACTTTAACAAAGCGCCAAAATACGATTTAAATGTGCGCATTTCAATGTGTTTAAAATTGTTGCTCAAGTTCATTATAATATTGCTAAAGTTGATTTTGATCTCAATAATAATTATAAGACTGACTAAACGCCAATAATAGTACCCTAGGTACTTGATCTTTTTATGTAAAATGTTTCCTTAATAAAAAGGATAATTTATTTTGCCATTCCTTATTTCTCACTGACATGAATCGATTATTCACATGTCGATGGAATTCGGTGGAGCAAGCGAAATCATAAAAACAATCGGTTAAAAATAGTCAATACGGAAAAACACAAAGAATTTATGCATTTACTACAAATTTAATCAAAAGTGACTAATTACGTATTACTCCCTGATTAATAATTCTAATATCTATGTCGATCTTGTCGCCATGTTTATAATAATTAGGCAATCTCACAGTTCGCTCCTATTTAATATTCGAATACGAAAAACGAGTTTGATCCAAGTTTATAAGGTAATTAAAACGAGATCAAAATGAAGCAAAAAAATCCGAATGTTCTATCGATACGAAGTCTAGGCGACTTTCACGAAGGCGTTGCCTTAAATGTCTTATCAAGGTTCGGGCAATAACGCATTCGTTCGATCGATTCTACGGGGAATGATTTTTTTTCCGCTCGAATGTTACCGTGCACTGCCCTGCGTATCTGCAGTTCTAATTTTTTCCCCTCCTATTCCAAAACGCTGCAAGGACACGGGGCCGAGTTGAAATTCCGAACTTTCAATGATCAGAACGCTCAAAACTCGGAAAAAATACTACACCGAAAGAATTTTACCCGAAAGACCAAAACTCCGAAAATCTGAGCACCGTTGATGAATTCGGCTATGAGAGTTTTAAAAATTCAAAATTTTAAAACTAAATTAAATTAAAACTAAATTATAAATCGATGAATGATTTAAAAAATATTTTTTATTACGTAGTGATTTTACATAAATTTTGAAATTTGTCTAGACAATGTTATACGTTCTACATCATTTACAGTCAACTGTGTAGACTTTCGCTGTCATGATTTTTACGAAACTTGTAACTTTGGAACATTAATATTAGGTATTTTAAAGCGTCGGAGCATTCAAAGTTTGGAATTTCAACCCGGCCCCCAAAATAATTCAGCTATGGAAGTTTTTAAAGTTTCAAAATTTCCTGTAAATCGACGAATTATTTGAAGAATTTTTTTTTATTAAGAAGTGATTTTACATAAATTTTGAAATTTGTCTAGACAATGTTATACGTTCTACATCATTTACAGTCAACTATGTAGACTTTCGCTTTTATGATCTTGACGAAACTTGTAATTTCGGAACATTAAAATTAGGCATTTTCAACCGTCTGAGCATTCAAAGTTTGGACTTTCATCCGGGCCCCAAAGACACGAGCGCTCTCAAAGTCCCTGAGAATACAAACGCACAAATACCTCTCTCCCTCCGAGCTGACAGTTGAAAATTAATATTAAAAATAATTGGCAAGGATGAAATACTCTCCAGCGTGCAAAAAGTTCCGCCTCGTGGCGTAACGTTCGACACCTGGATAATTGGGTGCACGCGGCTGCAATTTGAGGCCGGACACAAGCGACGAAAAAAAGCGCACTAAAATCGGTTACTTCGTCGTGTCGCGCGACAGTATTTATTTATTTATTTTATTTCCTCGAACACGGTGTACGGACAAACAGCGTACGCATTACGAGGCCACTTTTGTTTGCTCGGTACTACGAGGTGGGAGAAAATTGTCCTGACAATACGTGCGTAAGGCGTTTCCACGTTATGCAGATCGCGATAAAAGTGAAGTTCGAATAAAAACGTCATTTCGAGATGAAAAAAAAAAACAAGAGAAAAAAAGAAACGACGAATCTCGCTGAGTTATGACAATTCTAGGTACTGAAATTTTCCAATTGCACTGGAATTGCAGCTTAAGTACATCACACTTTCGTCACGCCTCGACCGTTTATTTCTCGGACTCGAGTTAATTTCTAAATGGTTATTTTGTACCATACACGTGTATATGGATATTTTACAGGCACTGCGGTATTTGCGAATGCAAATTCAGCGCGCGCGTACATTTGTTGCGATTGCCGGGCGAAATATATTTTATCGTACTGGTCGTTCGGCAAAAAAAGGCGTGATTGTTATTCAATGCTCTAAACGATGCAATTTGCCAGATTGATGTACTATTGTACGCTAAACGATACTACGATGATAATAACAGTCTCACGTTTTGTATGCAGCGACAGTCTTTTACGTGACTTCTTTCCATGAGCATTCGCGACTGCATTTGAGGCGCAAACGGAGCCCGAATAACGAGGGAATCGATGAGCGATATTAATTTTAAATGCCGACAGACAGAGACAGTTCCGTCTTGTTATTTTTTTTATGAGCCATAAGATGAGAAGACGTTATTAAAAAATGATCGCCTAATCCTGTCAGCAAATATGGTCAAAAAAGAATTTTGAGTAAAAATGAGAATGAAAAAAAAAATTGATGAAGGGAGGGAAAAAAGTGTATTTTGACAGTTTCTTTATGATTAGCCAGTTGATGGAATGGACATTCCGTTTAGTGGCGTTTATTCTACATATCTTCACATTTCGTTAGAATTTTTTTCACAATATTTCGTAACGCGTTAGTCGAAAATATTTTTCAAAATCGCATTACCACCGGTGAATTAACAAATCCAGTAGCGAATGCGCGATCTAGTGTGAAACTCCGCCTTGTTAAGGCAGTAGTCTGGTCTAGAGCGAGATTTTTTATGTCATTTTTGGGTCGAGATAACTTTTAAACCGTTGAAGTTGCTTTATGAAATTTTACGTACGTATTTATTGTTCCTTTGAGAATGTATCTACATTTGAAAAATTATTTTAAATATTTTCATGTGGTTTTAAAAAAAAAATTTTTTAACAACATGGTCTGCCGAAAACCGCTTCAATCGGGGCCCACTCTGGGTAATGTACGCATCTGAAAAAAAAATATATATATATACTCAATCTGTATGAGTATTTTGAGCACTGGTAGCAGAATTAGTACTTAAACAAATTTTGTTACAAAATGGCGGCCTGGTAAACTTTGATTGACGATATTTCATACATTTTCGGGTATTCGACGAGCTATAAAATGTGGGCAAAATTATTATTCGACTCAATTTTGCTACCAGTCCTCAGGAAGAGGCTACCGAAGGTATGTGCAAAATTTGAGCTCGATCGGTCAATTAGTTATCGGGATATCGTGGGCGCCGATTTGAAAAACGTAGTTCTGAGACAAACGCGTTCAATGTTTTGATACCGTTAGATGCGGTTTGCGCGCGTCTTGCTTATAATTTCTATTAGTCTGCTAATTTTTGAAATATCAATAAACGGTTTTCACGAGCGTATTAAGAAAGGTCTAAGGAATAATAAAATGAAAAAAGAAAATCGGTTTTGTCAAATTTCTAGACCAGACTACTGCCTAAAAGTGAATTGATGACGTCTTGTTAATTATTAAGTTTGCAAGAACGTCAGTGCGTTTTATCATCAAAAAACGAAATAAAAAAGCAGTCTTGAAACGAATGATCAATTATATTCCCATGTATCCACCATCGAATTCTATTTGGAATCCGATGGTGGATACATAGAATAAAATTAGTCATTCGTTTCGAGACTGCTTTTTTATTTGATTTTTTATGATAAAACGCGAAGACTTTCTTGCCAATCTCCTAGTGTCTGTAGAATAAATATTAAGCCGTTAAAGTCATGGCAAAATGCTCTGCGGAAAAAAATGAGTAATCGTCAGATTACTTTTAGCTTAATTTGAAGCAATTTTTTATGACATTTTTTTAGCAATGTTTTTTTAGGGTGGACTGTAATGTCGTTTTAATAATTGAACGAAAGTTTAATTGAGACGTCAATTTAAGTTTTTTAGATAAATCCAGTTGTTTTTGACGTTACGATTTTACGTACAATAAATCGTTGTAAATTGAATGAATTGATAACAATTAGAGTGTCGAGCGACGTCACTGTACGATGGGAGTGCCTTGAGGGAGACTACCAGTCCAGCGCTCGGAAAAAAGTGAATATCGAAATTTTTGTATGGATACCCAGTTGATAGAATGGAAATTCCATTTAGTGACATTTAATATACATATGTTCGAGTAACTTTACAAATATTTTTCATGAGATTTTGTAAGAAAGTGGAGGCGCTGAAGCTGTATGAAGCGAGTCACATTTTTCTGATAGTGGCCTGCGTCCGGCAACATAACATCGCCAATTCTTCACTGGTTGGCTTAAGTTTGTTCTTTTTGCACCTCATAACAATATTATACACGGAAGTACGCGCAAGGCTTTTGATAGGTTAAAAACTTTTACCGATAAAAATGATTGACATCGATTTCTTTACCAACGTCAATTTTTTTTTTTCAAACATGCACCATTTTATAAAAAATCAACACTTTTTTGTTTGCCTGCATAGTTCGAAGGAAAAACGAAACGAAACGAAACGAAATATTTTGAATGTTCCTTCCAGGTAGAACATTGGAGAACTGTTGCCAGCTTCACCACCGCCATTATATCAACTGGGAACCCATAAAAAATTATGCATATTCACCTGTTTTCCCAGGTCTAGGCTGGTAGGCTCTCTTAATGGGGGACACCACTGCGATGGGTAAAAAATCTATTTTTTTTTTGCATTTTCTCAAAGTGTACATATCTCTGTACTCAAGAATCCCAAAGTACATCGAGTGAAAAGGTGAAGAAAATTCAAGTAAAAATATTGAAAATTGACCAAGTGCCAGGCGATTCAGTGAGAGCAGGCAGTGCAACGATTTACGTATAATAAAACTTCCAATTGCGTTTACATCGAAACGACTTTTCTCGACCTGGCCGGGATCATAACTCTAGCCATAATTGTCTGATTTACAATTGAAAAATGCAATATTTCCGCAATTGTAGCAGCTATCGTTGTACGTAGCCGTTTTTCTACATTTAGTATTTTTTAAGTCCTTGAATAGAAGTAGAAATTTCACCAAAATTCGACTTTTTTCAACACCCGTCATTTTGTGATTTTTTTTCCATTTCGAAGAACGGTTACGTAAAACGTAAACTACATTTGTATAGATTATAAAACTTTTTTATTTCATTTTTCAGATCAACCATTGTCAAGTTTTCGATTCGGCAGTTGGACCACATTTTTTACAAAGAGGCCCTCAATAACGTTAATTTTTTATTTTATCAAGTAAAAATTTGCACGATATAAGTTCAATGTATGCTCAATACCATACCTTTTTTCCAAATCCCAAGTAAATAATCTAGTACACAAAAAAATAGTCAATTATTTATTTTCAGAAGTTTGCTACAAAGTTTGGGTTTAAAAAAAACGTGGCATCAGCGCAGAGTCAAAATTTCGTCGTCTCAATTATCCAGATTCGGCTAAGCTGCAATTGTGTTCAAATCATAAAAGAGAAGAGAAACGTGTGTACCAATTAAATTATTTGCCATCGGATCGTCAAAATGTCGAGAGCATCTACAGATTTAAAGGGTTGAATTGTGCAAAACAGCGACGAATAAATCTCGCTGATAATTACAAAGCTCTTCATGCAATTGGTGCGGCAAAGTCGTAATTCATGGTCATGTGAGGTTTAAAAATTGCGACAAAATTCGAAACCGGAGAAAACGTTACCTACGTTCGCTTCTGACGATTGAACGGGCGTAGGACGATAACTTTACATTTCAACTTGCCTACGATACGCCCAATTGATTATTACAAAAATTGTATGTGTAAGTATCGTGAGGGATATGTGTAAAATCGTGTTGTGTGTACTCCCGCCCATCGTAACTACGATACAAACAACGGCAAAGGTCTCTGCAATTATCCGAGTCGTATTTCATCCCGAGTGCCTGAGTGTCCTATTAAGTGAACGCCCTTCCAATTTCACTGCAAGTGCTAATCTCTTTTGTTGATTAATAGTATGTCGTAAAAAAGGTGAGGCGATTCTCAAACACTCTTGGCCTAAAAAAGATCTTTAAAAAAATGGTTCCATGAACGATTCATTTAAAAACCCAAATAAGAAGTGGTAAATTGAGTAACAACTTTTAATTGTTTCGTACGCTCTTATATTAATTGCATAATAGTTTTTTAATTGATTTATTTTCAAATGCTATCAAAATATATATTCAGTAAATAAATAAAAATTTTATTAATTAATTTTAGTTATAAAAGTAATTTAGTGATTAATATAACCCTTTGCAGATTCTTTGATAATCAAATATTAATTCATTTTTAATGAGGTTTGAGCCGTCAATGAGGGCTTATTGATAAAAAATATACAAGTATCGATTCTTATTAACAATAAGTGGAAATAATTTTAAAATAATTATAAATGGTTAACAATAATTTGATTGTTAATTGGGCCTTATTTAGGGTTTTAAACTCATGAAGGGTTTATACATATTTGAATATTAATAAACTCACAGTGTAATTTTGATCAATACCTACATTTATTAAGAACAATTAATTTTTCTTGTATAATATAAAAGAATAAATAAATAATACATTTTTATATATTATATATAATGAACTTAACAGCAAAGGCTGTTAGAAAATCGGTACTTAATAGTAAATACTTGATGAGGGCTTATTGATAATTGATGAATTATTGATAGGCCCTTATGGAGGGTTCAAAATTCATCGAGAGTTTATTCATATTTAACTATTTGCCAACCCGCAATGTGTAACTTTGATCAATAGATTCATCGAAAGCAATCCGTTTTTTTCTAAGTTTTTCTTTATTTAAGAACAGAACCTGCAAAAAACAGTACTCATAAATAAACCCTTGATGAGGGCTTATTAATAATCAATTATTAATAAAGCCCTAGTGGGTAAAAACTGAGATAGATAAAAAATCATAACGGAATATCAACGAATACTACTTTTTTATTGCGACGAATAATTTAATTTGTACCAACACGACCTTTTTTGCATGCACCCCCGTCAATTTTCGACTCGTCCATTTTTCTCTGCTTTGTCCCTTGTCCCCTTCCTGTCGGCAATTCCAGGAACTTTTCTATAATTTACGACTCAATGTTCGATCTGCTCGTTTCTCATTTTTTTTTGTTTTTATTTCGGATCGCTTCGTCGGTGAAAGGCAAGGCGAATACTTCATTAGAATTCTTGAACACGATCTCGTTTCGCGACGAAGAATCACGCGCGAGTCTTTTCTGCACTCTCGTCGCACTTACCCGCCCGATGCAACGAGTGTCCGAGTGCACGTCGCTCGTTTAATAATCGCCGAGAATTCGCGTATCGACAGCTCCGATTCATTCTACAAATTCAATTCCGCACCGGGAGGACCGACTGAGGTGAATTATTTCCGCATCGATCTTCCACTCGAGCGCGGTCATTCACGCCTGGAATCTCGCTAATATCTCGTCACCACGTTTTTTGTCAGCAATCTCGACCTGCCAACATACCTCCGCGTCTTACGAGCCACCGGATTCAATCGAGCGAATCTCGGAAAATCTATACGCACTATAAAAACATGCACATTTTTTTAACGGAGTATCCCTTTCTGGAAGCCCAATTTAAAGGGTCAGAATGATACATTTTTTTCTAGTAACACATTCGTTAGAATAAACTTATTTTTTCCCAGCATGTTGTACACATGTCGGTGGTTACAATGTAATTTTTTCGGAAGCAAATCTTCCAAAGTGTTCGTGGTGTTGCAGTTGGCGTTGCAGTCCTCCAGCGGCGAGGCCCCAAACGGCGGCATCTCTATAAAGCTCAAATGTAATCTGAAACGAAAACAAAAAATGTTTTCTTCAAATATATTCAACTGGCTATGGGTTCAAGATCCACTTTTTGAAATTTCGAAAAATTTGAAAAATGACAGCTTTTCCAAAGAAAACCTCATTTTTCTCTTAAAAAAACAACATGTTGAAGACATTGTTATTAACAAATGGTTCATCCAATTGAAAAATGCGATCGCGAACCGAAAATGACTACTGTTTGAACCCTAACCGTGCAAATTCAAGTCAATAGTGTCATAGTTACTCAAGATGATTGGGGTAGAATATCCATAACCGAATATCCATAAGTACGAATATCCAAAAGTAAGAATATCCATAAGTCGAATATCCATAAGTACGAATATCTGTAAGTCGAATATCCATAAGTGAATAGCCATATCTCGAATATCCATAAATAAGTACAGAGTAGAAATGAGTGCCAGAAATGGCGACAGGTAGAGGGAAAGTGAGTATAGAGGGAACCCAAACAAACCCAAACAACCTCACTTATCTCTACCTCCCGCCATTTCTGCCACTCATTTCTACTCTATCCTCACTTATAGCTATTCGACCTATGGATATTCATACTTATGGATATTCGTACTTATGGATATTCGACTTATGGATATTCGACTTATGGATATTCGACTTATGGATATTCGACTTATGGATATTCGACTTATGGATATTCGACTTATGGATATTCGTACTTACGGATATTCGACTTATGGATATTCGATTTATGGATATTCATACTTATGGATATTCGTACTTATGAGTTTTCATACTTATAGATATTCGTACTTATGAATTTTCATACTTATGGATATTCGACTTATGGATATTCGCCTTATGGTTATTTGATTTATGGATATTCGGACTTATGGATATTCGACTTATGGATATTCGATTTATGGATATTCATACTTATGGATATTTGACTTATGGACATTCGACTTATGGATAATCGTACTTATGGATATTCGACGACAGTGACTTAAGATATCAATCCCGCCGTTTCAAGATATGTAGTTTCGAGATAATCGCGTTCAAACTCGACCGATCGCGGTAAACCCGACGCACACTGTTCCACTAAAATAGGTGTAACTTCGTCAATGTTTCGAATTTCAGGATCCGGTTGATTCTTGAAAATTCACACTATAACACTATGTAAAAAAACGATTTTTTAAAAGTTTGCAGAAAGGGATACCCCTTCAACTTGCTACCGAACGGCGTGAAAACTCCTCGACTGATTTTTACCGTTGCCCAGCTCGCTGTCCCGAAAAGAGAATCAGCCGTGTCGCATCGAGATGCGATGATCGGGCAGCTGAGAAGTGGAGGAAAAAGTCGTCGGCTACAATCATTTGTCATGCGATGACAGGCGCGTGATAATAAGGTGACAGCTCACGAGACGAGGCATTGACGTTACATGGTGACGTTCCTCGTGAGAGGCCTCATCGCTTCATCAAAATCAGGTCGACACGAATAAACCTTACGGTTTAAGGGATCATCTCACTTTATCAACTTAAAAAATCAATTTTTTTTGGATGGTTTTCGAAACTGTACCGCTTCAAAAATATTGTGTAAACATTTCATAAAGATCGAAGCGGTCAAAGTATTATTTTTCGAGTTTATTTGAGCGCGCTCTCCGTCGTGCTCTTACTCGAGCGCGAACTTTAAACGCGTTTTTCTCAAAACCACTTTTTTCTTGCTTCGTTGATTTTTTCTCCGGTACTACTGAACTGATCTTTTCGAAATTTCAACTACATATTCGTCACATGTACGGCTACTGCTGGAACTAGAATTATTTGAAAATTTTCGCAGTTTTCTGCTGACAATTTTTTTATTCTTCAATTTTTATTCTTGATTCTAGGTCAACTTATACACAATATTGTACAAAGTAAAAATATGTTTGATTTTTTTGCTTCAGATCACCTGTCCGGGACTTAGAACTTCCACAAGCGATGAATGTCATCGCCCTCGCATGTCATACGTGGCTCCTCCCACTCCCACCGCCATGTTTTGTCAAACTTTAAAAAATATTTTGATGTTCAATAAAAACCGCTTAGTCAACATACCAAATATAAATATACTGTATCTAATACTTTTCGCATAAAAAATTGGTGATAAATCGAACATTTTTTGGCCCAACAAGGCAGAACCTTCCCTTAAAGAAAATGCGCACAAAGCGGAGTTCCAAATCGAAACCGAAAATAAATAATCCACGATTCAGTGACGCCTTGATTCAGAAGATTCTTGGCCGAGATGGGAAAAAATTCGTTTCAAAATGTTTTTTTTTACAAGCCCATGTCAATGTATTTTTAGCCCCTGACGACAAATTCATAATTAATTTCCCCCTCAATCTTGCTATCGGGAAAAATTTGCAAACGTTAAATTCGCCCCCCTTAAAAATCTTATCCATTACGTTCAGTTTAATGCAATCTTATAAGTGTGGGGTGAAGCAAACATAAAGGGGTGGTTTATCCCTTAATTTTTTTTCAATCAATTCACAGATGCTTTCTCATCGCTTTGCATGGAAATAACTTTTGTTTTCGTTTCACTGAAATCGGTGGGTTGCTTGCAGGTCAAACTGCAAAATCAGGCCTTGTCATGTTTCACCGTAAGGGGTGGTTTCGCCCCTTAAAATAGTTTATCCGCCAATGAAAAAAAAAAATAGTTATCTAATAGTTTTTATTGCTCTACTATACACACGAATTTCAACCAAATTGACGGTGGACACCACAGTGAAGTTCCTTGTTAGTAGGTATTGGATTATAAACGCGGAAAACGCAGACTTTTTTTGTAAAAAACATATTTTCTACTTTGTTTCTACCTTCTTTAGTTAATATTAAAGCTGTAAAGAAATTTTGTAAAGATGAAACAATTACATACAAAGCACCCCTTAATGCCTTAGGTCACAGTAACGGGCTTAAAATCATGTGCGAATTTAACAATTTTTTTTTCGTATGAAAAAGCGATTCACTCATAAAATTAATTACACATCTATTTAGTATGAATATCAAGCTGTTAGAAAATACATACATACATACATACATATATATATATATATATATTAGACTGATTCAAAAAAAAAATTTCCTTCTGGATTCTCGTGCTATTGTTGGGCACTGATAAAACAAAATTTCTCTAAAAAAATGGGCGCGGTCACTGAATTTTTAGAGGTGGCTATCTCGACTTTTTTGTATTTGAATTTTTTTTTAACGAACGTATTGCATTTAAGCATAATCATGGCTTCGGATTACGGATAAAAATCAGAAAAGTTTTGAGTTTGTTCTTTTACAAACATAACAGAGAAAAACTGACCATACGTCGAAGTGCACACGAAACGATGAAAGAAGTTTTCGAACAATGGAAATGTGCTGAAATTCAAACGCGTCGATTGAATAACGCAATCTTGAAATCAATAAAACTCCATCTAGTCTGGAAATAACTTTTAAAAAATCGGGTTAAAAAGAATTTGCCGTCACAAATATCGAAGGAGCGTTAATTTAAGAGAGATTTGGACAAACTGTTCAACGTTGCACATTTTCATTCTGCCCAAAATGTTAACGAACTTGAGAATGGCTGGGAAGAAATGTAAATGAGTTTGAAGATAATATAAGCGTAGCATTTTGAAAATGTAAATATACGATTTATGAATAAAAGCTTATAATTTAATTTTTCGTAAAAAGTGCGAAATGTTAATGCGTATAGATAAATCTACATGAATAACGAGAGTAGTATAGACGCCATTATTAATCTACCTGGATTTGAATTGTGAATATTGCAATCTTTTCAAATTGTTAGAGTTTATTTTTGTTACGAAAAAGCTGCTGGATGTGATTTTTATCCGTAATCCGATGCCATGACTATGCTTAAATGCAATACGTTCGTTAAAAAAAATTCAAATACAAAAAAGTCGAGATAACTACCTCTAAAAATTGAGTGACCGCGCCCATCTTTTTAGAGAAATTTTGTTTTATCAGTGCCCAACAATAGCACGAGAATCCAGAAGGAAATTTTTCTTTTGAATCAGTCTAATATATATATATATATTTTTTTTTTTCGATGTACAAAATGGCCGACTATTCGAAATTTCTCGAAACAGATTTTTTCCAATTGGCGTGACAAATAACTTCAACAATTTTTACTCGGTTTACTTCAAATTTAAAAATTATGTTCCTTATTGCATTTCGCAGAGAAGTACGTACGGAATTTCTGATTAATCGAAAACTTTTCATTTTATGAGCAGTTTATGAACAGTTATGACGAATTTTTTCACTGAAAATTCATTTCTCAAGTTCAAATACCTACCACTTTTAAATAAAACAATATTTTTTAAATTCCGTACGTACTTCTTTAGGTATTCTAATGTAGATTGACGAGAATTTTTGTTTTTTGTTCTAGATAAAAAATTGTGGATGCTAAATGTCAGGCCGCGGAGCGCCCAAAAAAAACAGACAGCAAAAGAAAAAATTAGAAGTCGGCCATTTTATACATCGAAAAAAAAATATATTTTTTCTAACAACTTGATATTTATACCAAATAGATGTGTAATTAATTTTATTAGTGAATCACTTTTTCATACGATACAAAATCTGTTAAATTCGCATGTGATTTTATACCCGTTACTGTGGTCCAAGGCCTTAACGTTTTATTGCACGTATAGAAGATATATACAGGGATGGATCAAACAAACAAATGGATGAGCACCAAATGGTTGAACGATTGAGTACACAAAAAAAATACTACGTGCAACTCACATTGCTACCGGATCAGTATAATCGAATTATTTACACGCATGTTCATCTTTGCCTCCCGGTGCCTCGTTCGTTAGCCAATAAAGAATTTTATGATTTTCACCTCTGCGCAGGGAAGTCAATAAATCACTGTCAGCTCTGATTATCACGTTACCATGCTTTTCGATTAAATCTACCGTGGTAGTAATAGGCCTCGAGGTGTTAAGCTGTTGAGTAATCGTCCTTCCGTGTATATCCCTTTATCGTGGCCCTCTCGGAGCGGCATCCCGTGAAAGCAGGAGAGTCAAGGAGGGAGAATAAAATGACACCAACTATCCAATTGACTTTGCAAACCTGTGCAAATCCCCATCTCGCGACCCCCTTCCGGCGACCAGAGCTCCATTTTTTTCGGCCTGCTAAAAATTCATATCCACTTTGATACATTTTTTTTTATGGAGACGACCAACATATGGAAATAACTCTTTATCCAGGCGCCAATTTAATTAATTTCTGCCACCTGGTCCTGAATACATTTTTGCCGATTCGGCGACGGGAAATTATAATTACTCCGAATAAACAGCATTGAATGTGTTTGAAGAGCCGGTTCAAATTAGCATGAATAGAGAAGACGAAATATTTAGATTTCTGGATGCGAGGCAAAAAATAAGACGATAACGGAAAATACACGGAAAAGGAACTGGGGGAATTAAGTGAGTAAAGAACCTCGTATTGTGATTTTTGGATTCAAGCGAGGATAAAAAATAAGCAGATATTTGGAGATTACGTGAAAAAGAAAGATTGGAAACTACGTGGAAAAAAAACATTATATTGTCATTTTTTAAATTAAGCGAGGCGAAAAATGAGAGAATCGTTGGAAATAAAATTAAAAAAAAAAAACATTGCGAATTACGTAGAGAAAAAACTTCTATTGCGATTTTTTAAATTACGCGAGGCCGAAAATAAGAGTATCATTAGAAATTGCACGAAAAATGCAGATTGGGAATTGCACGAAAAAGGCATATTGGAAATTACATGAAAAAATCTACAGATATTACACAAAGTGCAACTATCTCATGGGGCATTGGAAATGTAATCAGACATTTCGGGTAATAAAAAACAGGTACATGTGAATATCTATCTATCCATTCATTCATCCATCCATCCATCCATCCATCCATCCATTCATCCATCCGTCCGTCCGTCCGTCCGTCCGTCCATCCACCCCCCTCCCTCGCTCACAAGCATTTAGCATGTCGCAGCTCCACGGCGAGCTCCATGTCACAGTTCTACAACACAGTGCCAGTAGAGTGGGGGTACCGTTAGTTTCGTGCGACATCCAGCTACCTCAGGCCCCTCTACCCAGCCAACCTTAACAAACATATACATTTCTAAAAGCATTTTCAATGCTAAAAACCGGGGATTGCGATTTTTCAAACTGTGTGAAGGGAAAATTGGAGGATCATTGGAACATAAATGTGAAAGGTAAATCGCGAAGTGTGGAAAAAAACCATTTCCGTTTTTTAAACTTGCGCGAGGCAAGAAATAGGAGGATCTTTGGAAATTACACGAAAAAGTAATATTGGAAATTAGGTGAAATCCCTTCACGTGGCAAATCGGGAATTGCATGAAAAAATTTGCAACTTTCAAACTTACGCGAGGCAAAAAATAAGAGGATCTTTGGATATTACACGAACAGTGAATATTAAAAATAACGTGAAAAAAACTCGTATTGTGATTTTTAAACTTCCGCGAGGCAAAAAATGAGAGTATCTTTATAAATCACACGAAAACAGAACATCGCAAATTACGTTTAAAAAACCTAATACTACGATTTTCGACCAAACGCGAGGCAGAAAACTCGAAAATTGGACATCACACGAAAACATTCGAAATTCCATCGAAAAAAAGCTTCTATTCAGATATTGAACCTTACGCACGGCAAAAAGAAAACTTGAACAACAAATTGTCGACGCAGGTTACACGTGAACCTCGAGGTGTGTCCACGCAAAATTAAAACGGGATGTCACGGCGGTGCAATTGGTGACCCGCGATGACCGTTGTTTGGGCACCATCATTTTTTGCACCGCAGCGGCAAAAAATTCTCGTTTGACTCTCTTCGCGGTGAGATGGGCGTCACGTGATAAAGCAAAAAAAAAGGTTCGAACGTGTGGCACGAGAGGAATGCTCGTTGTCTCCAAAATAACGATTGCCCGGACAAAAGGAAAACAGATTCCTATCTCAAAAGGCATCCTCGCTATTCTCGTGGACCGCGGTCTCGAAACTCTCTCGCGCGACTTGCCCCTTTGATGTCTTCCTTTCTTTTTTCCCTCGTACCACATTTTTTCCCTTTTTTCGTCAATCTTTTGCCCTCCAGGAGCTTCCTGGTGCGTGACATTTTGAATGAACGAGTGTTATTTCCTCTTAAATAACTACAACAACAATAACAATGATAATAATACAAAATTATATATAATAATTATATGCTATATATATTATATAAATTATATATAATAATTATATTAAAGTTTAAGTATATATAATTCAAAACACTAGAAACATGTTCACCTCGAGGCCTCACGTGAATATAAAAAATCATAATGCCGTGCAACAATAAATCTCGGTTTGAATAATCCTAAAAAAATGTTTTCCAACGAGAGTCTCGAGACTGCCTAAAAAAATTCGATTTCTGTTTCTCACGAGGATGACGTTAATATACTCGTGAGATGAATACTTAAACGTTAACTCAAAAATGTCTGCGTAGGCATAGCAAATAAAAAGTGTCTAGAAAGCAGGATCAACTTCGTCCCTCCTCCTTTATAATATCGCACAGCTATTCGGAGCCTTCTTCATTAATCTTTCTTTCGCTTTAACTGTATATTCGTTACCTATGTCGAGACTCTAAAAATGTGTAACACTGCAAGTAATGGCGTGTGTCGTTGAGTAAGGCGGTGATAAATTGTGCCCCGAACAAACCCCGGAGTGTCTCTTTCCCTCCGCAACATCTTTAGCTAAGATTGCGCAATATCTTCCCTGCCATATTGAAAGAAAAATAAACGTCAAACGTCCAGCATCAAAATTTTGGAGCATTAATTGCATTTTTGCCGACATTTGTTCCCATTAGCTGAATTGCTGTATTGCAATAAAAAAATAAACCTACTAATCACGAAAGATTTGAGTACTAATAACCAAATGAAAAATAATTTTCCTTGTAAGAATGACCTTGGACGAAGTACGAATAACCTTGAAAAATAATTTAAAAATCATTATTGTCAGCCCGAAGCCCGTGAAGATGCTTTTATAACTTAACTGGGGAGATACCTTTAGGCGAGGAAAAGGTTGGTGATTTTCATGATTATTTTTTACAGGAAAGATTTTTTCACCATTTGCGAGACTTAGGATATGTTTTATTACTACTTTTAGGTGTTACATGGTATTTTTTTATTCATTAATCTTTAAAAATGGCGGGGGGATGGCATGGTCTTCTGAACGGGTGAATGTTGTCAGACGGGCGTGATACGTACCGTCGGCGCGATTAATCTGAAAAAAAAAAGCAATGCAGATTTTTCTTTCATCACTCGCACGCAGAATATGAACCAAGAAAAAGTAAGAAATATTGAAAATCGATTAAATAGTACATTTTGAAACAAAAAGATTGAATTCTCCAAAAAAATAGGTACATTTTGCAAAGTATTTATTTATTTAAAAAAAATGTAGGTTCATGTTTTAAGCAATAAGGTTAGAAGGATTTACACCAACTTTCATCAGAATCGGTCGATCAGTTTTTTAGCTATACGTCACGCTAGTTTGGAAAATGCAGTTCAGAAGACCGTGCCATACCTCCGCCATTTTAGAAGATTAATAAAAGAAATATCATGTATCAGCCAAAAATAGTAATAAAACATACCCTAAGTCTAAAAAATGGTGAAGAAATCTTCCCTCAAAAGAAAACATGAAGGTCGGCAGGTTTTTCCTCGCCTAAAGGTACCTCCCTTAAAGAAGAGCTTATAGCCGAAAATGAACTCCACGAGGAAGCTAAAGGACAAATTTAGGACCGCGGAATCGCTGATTAATCAGTAGGTCATTTGGTTGCAACGTTTTTGAGTTTTGAAACTTTAAGGGGCCAGTCCACTTTGGAGCCACGAAAAAGGCTATTTTCGCGATTTTTTTTGAGGATTTTGCAAAAGAGATGAATATAAAAGTTGTTGGGCTTGATAAACAAAGTTTTGAAATACATTTAAAAAATTTTAATTCATTTTCATTCATTTTTAAGTACAAAAACTATAGTTTAACGTAACGCCTCAAAAATAGGTGGGCTAGGTAGGTCCATCACAACTCGGCAACGGCTAGTCTGAAACAAAAAAATCAAAGTCCAGTAGATTCAGTATGACACCAGCTACAAAATAACCCTCGGATATAAAGTTTTATTAAAAAATAAAAAAAAAATGGCAGATAAAAAACGAAAAAAGTTTTTAAAAACGCGTTTTTTCGCAGTTTTTCGCAAAAAAAGAGTAAAAATAAAAATTTGAAAACCATCGGTTATCTTGTTGCGAATCATGTTTACAATATGTGGTTCAAATTTCAAGAGAATCGGTTTACTAGTTTTAGAGATACGATGGAGCTAGATTTTGAAAACGTTGTTTCGAGAAAAACGCGTTTGAACTTTATACCATGAAAAACTCTTACCTAAACTTAATCGGCAATTCCTGCACCGTACAAAATCTCTTCTGATTGCTCGTTGTCGTCGATTTCTTCAAGTCTTGCTTGCTTTCGATTTTTCGAAATTTTCAAAGTGACCTGGCCCCTTAAACGCCATTCCCTGAAAACCACTTTTCCGTGAACCGCGTACAAGATAACTCGAAAATCATCCGTTTGATCATTAAATGTTTTTTAACATTTAGATTATATAATTACCGTCCATATGAGCCTGAATTTCTTTGGAAATTATCTAAAACAACTACTTTTCTATCAACCAATACCATAGTAAAAATTTCATGAAAAATAGACACATTTTGTCAAACACGTACCATTTTCCGAATTTTCACCTTTCCTTTGATTTTTTAGATTCACACCGAGCGTGTGCGTCTCAGTGATCTAAAAATTCTCTGATGTTTCAGATCAATGCACCCTACGCTAGGTTGCACGTCGTGGAACAATTCAGGCGACAACCGTCTCTGAAGCAGCAGTCGTACAGTCGCAATTTTCATATATTAAAACGAAAAGAACAATTCGAAAAATTAAAAGATGTACCAATATGTACATGAAATTTTAATTATGTAGAATAAATAGTTTCGACACGAAAAAATGTTGAGAATTCGCTTATTTTTGGCTGCTCGAAGGGATCACGCGCCTTGAACAGTGCGTTTTTTTTCTTCCATATGAATCAAGACGTAGCGTCAGTTTCACACCGTATGACACTGCCAGGGGCCCTACCGATGTCGATGCGTGCGTAAGCTCGCGCAGTAGTGAGAGGAAATCTCTCAGGGTGAGTAGACCGTATGATAAATAATAAAAGTAGAAGGGGAACAATCTCGGTCGAACAAGCTGTGGAATTTAAATGAGGCTGCTCGTACTTGGTGAGCGTCAATTAATAATTCAGTGAACGCAACTGGACCATGAGCCGAGATCCTATAGGCCGTGTTTTTGTGCGCGCGCGCGCGCGCACACACACACACACACACACACACACACACACACACACACACACACACACACACACACACACACGCACGCACGCACGCACGCACGCACGCACGCACGCACGCACACACACAAACGAACACGCACACAAATAAATGTTTACTGACACCGAACGCGTGAACGAGTCAGTAGCAGTATTTACCGACCATCGAATAGTTTGCGAGCCTCGTCTCGTTTTATGTCAAATATATACAGGGTGTCCAGATTTTACTTGCAATACACGTGCATAAAACATGTCGACCTCTTTAAAAAAAAGAAACAAGTATTTGACGTTTATTCAGGCCATTCGTTTTAGTTTCATGTCCCTCCCAGGGGAAATGAGAATTCGCAAATACCTTTGGAGAATACGAAGTAGGTAGAAGGTACTAAATGAGGATCAAGGAGAGCGTCGACGATAAAACGCGTCTAGGAAAAATATGCTTAATCCTGATTTATCATCGATTTCTCTGGTCTCACTTAAACTTTGCAGTATTACTAATCGTCGGGGATTCTTATGATTAATGTTTTCCATCTTCTGAATTACTCGTGTAGCTGGTTCTGAAAGTGGAAATAATTAATTGTGGAAGCAATAACATTTTTTGGATTCGGAGGAATATGGAAGTTGTGCATACGTTTTTAGAACGAAAGCGGGAATTTTGATAGTAATAGAGACAACGACGAGAATGATTGACACTTCATGACTCAACGATGTACACATTTTAAAATAGCTGTTTTCGTGGTAGTTTTTGATAAATTATAAAACAAGTGTTATTTAGTTTTTTAAAAATGAATCAGGGTGCTAGTTATAAAGTAAGAAAGGGAGTGTGACAGACATGTTACATTGTGTTGTGACATTCCTTTATGATGTATGGATTGATGGTTTTGATTATCGATTTCGTTGTAGTTCTGCTATTTTTTTCGATTTTCGCAAACTTTACGCACACTCGAATCTTGCAAACTTACGATAAATGAACTTTGAAGACATTTGGATCCAACTACTACTTTGCATTAATTGCACTAATAGAATGGTTTGTGCCCGTCGTGTGACCTTGATTTGAAAAAAGGATTAACGGGTTCTTTATGTATATAGTTATAAAAATCAATAACCACTCATTTTGGGGATTTTTAAAATAAAATCGTGATGATAAATTTCAACAAAAATTCGGTATTTGAAAAAGTATCATGTGAAAAACAATCTGTAATTTTTTTGTGTATAAATATTTTATTTAATCGATTGTTAGCCGATGTCCGAGAAGCACCTCTCAGAAACGTATTTTGCGGTGGGAAATGGTCTTCAGTACTAGGTTATCTAATATCCAAAATATTCAATTTTTATAAATGGTTCGTGTTCAAATTGAGTCTTGATTTTTTCGCCAAAAATTGAAATTTTTCGTTTATCAAATCGAAAGTATACATCGGGACTAAAAATTCTTTGATAAAATACTATATTCCTACATCGAGAAAAAGCCCTAAGAATTTCAGAGAGATCGCTGCAGTGGTTTTTGAAATATTTTGCTCTACGATTTTGAAAACGTATTTTTGAGAAAAAAGCGTTGAAAGTTTCGAACGACCCTCCGACATAACCGCCTATAAATCTGTCTATTTTGAGCCATCACCTTAACATTTTCAGGGAACATTTATAAGATGGTATACTGTCAATATGTATGGGTTTTGAAAACAGTAATTTTTCGACTTTTACAACTAGACATACACCCTTAAGGCCTCATATGCGCGAAACATTTCAAAAAATGTTATTTTAAATTATTTTTTATTCTATTAGCCTGAACGGTTAGGAATATTTTAAGCATAACAGAATTGAAAAATTCCAAGAATTCCAAAAATAAGGTAAGATTGCATTTATAATAGATAAAGCGCGGCGTGCTCGACCGCCAACTTCAAAGCCGTTTTTCCACGATTCACTTTTCTGAACCTTGTAAAAGTTCTAACTCTTCAACGAAGGTTCAAATCGCATTGAAATTTGTACAACATATGCTTAGTATCATCACCTATCGTGTGAAGCAGAGAAACAAAAAATTCAATGACACAAAAAAATATAAAAAATAAAAACCCGACAGAAAATTGAGTAAAAAGATTTTAAGATTCTACTTTTCATTATAATATTTTTCTTAAATCACATTGTTGGTTCACACTGAAGATACATTCATTATGCAATTATGCATATAACATTTCGAATAATTAAACCTTCGTTATTTTGAGAGTTCATAATTCTGTCGTTTCGAAATATTTGTCGATCTATATTTTTCGTCCTTCGATATTTGGATCCCCACCCACGCCGAGAACTTTCGCCATCAACGCGCGCCCAAAAAAAAATACATTGCTTTAATACGTTATATCTCCGCCATTTGTTAATATTTCTGATTTTTTTTCACATATACTCAACCATGTGTACAAATGATGTGTAAAAAAAATTTATTTAATATATGCGTCATTTTTTTTAACCGCGTCTAGAAAAGTACCTTTGAAAATTGGCGAAATCGCGTATATAAGGCTTTACAAGACTTGGATCGTTTGTTACAGAACTGTCACAGTGATAAAAAGAATTAATTTACAATGATTATCAAGAATGATCAATTTCTGAACTCTAATCCATTGAAGTTTGCAGGCATTGGAAAAAAAGTCTTTTGAATCGAATAGAAAAAAAAATCCCTCTCGCTAGCACAAGAGTAAAAACAGTAGTAATGAATAATTCACAGGCTCTAATGCACAAAAGTTTACGAGCATTGGAAAAGCGAATTCTCGTTTCGTTTTGTGATTGATTAGTGGCTATTTCAAAGCGCGCCAATATTTTCGCCTCAATTATTATCCGAGAAATATCGAGGGAGAGAAAAATGAAAAGAAAATAATGATGATCGTTGGGAGCGTGTTTAATGGCGCAACCGCAGATTTCCGACGGAATTGCATAATTGGAAAACGACAGTGGAGAGATCGGCGAACCGGGAAAATCGATAATTCAGGCACGATCGAAAGAGACTCGGATCGAATTACAAAAATCCATATGGCCATAAAGGGAGTCCGTGGTGGAGAATCGGTCCACGTGTAAATAAATAATATCGTAGCGAAGGATGTCGAGGTAGGGAAGACGACAAAAAGACGCGGGAAAAATGCCTCGCGATCTGTTTAATATTGTCGTGGCGTTGCGGAATTTTGCCATCACGGTTAAGCAGGTATCGTTGAGAATCGTCTAATTAAGCGAGTTGTGCGACGACCAAGAGAGAGAGAGAGAGAGAGAGAGAGAGAGAGGCCGGCGGGCGATCGAGCTCATTGTGGGAAGCTCGCGATGGATGGGAGAGAAAAGAGAAAGAGAGAACGGAGAGACTCGCTACGCTCGGTCTCGTGTTCACTTCGTAATAGTGCTCGAATAGAGATTTTATGAAATGGTCGAGGCATAAAAGGCCAGGACGGAAACTATGTGCGACGAAACGCGTAATGGAAAAACAGAATTCCACCTATGGGCAAAAAAACAATTTTTTTTGTGTTCTTTCCTCGTTACAATAATTTATTAAATCGCATCAATTATTTGGACAAATGACGCCAATCATTTTTATTGCCAGCTTCGTTGAATTTACGGTCTCCGTTCTGCGTATGGGAATTTGCTGTGAAGGTTTTTCAACCGTGCAGCCTGAGAATACCTTCACCCAAAGTCAGTGCAACTTTGGAGAGAGACCACCAGACTAGAGCTCCGAAAAAAGGTGACTTTTGACATTTTTTTTACGGATATCCAGTTGATACAATGAAAATTCCGTCCAGTGGCCTTTGTTCCGCATATATTGGAGTATCTTTACAAATTTTTTCACGTAACTTTGTAACCAAATGGCTACGTTGAAGTTGGCTGAAGCGAATTACCTTTGTCTGATTGCGTCCTGCGTCCGGCAACGTTACATCGCCGGCTCTTCACCGACTTGGACTTTTTTTTTGAAACCTGATAACAATATTTCATATCGATGTACGTAGGGGATTTTTCGTACATTGAAAACGTTTCCAGGAAAATATTATTTTTGGCGATTTCTTTTTACCGAAAACAATTTTTAAAAAACACATCCACCATTCAACCCAAATTTATATTTTTCGATTTTCCTATGTACTTCGAAGTCAAATTTTATCTAGAACTTGAGTTATTTTGGCTTTTCGTTCCAGGCAAAAAAAACGGCGGTGAACTGTTGCCGACCGCAGGACACTTAGACAAAGATGACTGGCTTCATCCACCTTTAGCGTTGCCAACTTCTTGCAAAATCTTGTGAACATTTTTTTCAAAGGTGCTCGAAGATATGTAGAATGAAGGCCACTGAACGGAATTTTCATTCCATCAACTTGGTATCCATAAAAAAAACCGTTCAAATTCACTATTTTTCAAGGCCCGAAACTGGTAGTCGCTTAATTTTCGAATTTTCTTCATTTCCCGTCAAAACCCAAGATTTCTTATCTTCGTAGAGATGTATTGAATGGAAATATGCGAAGAGATATTTAAAAAAAATGTATTGTTTATAACAAACCCAAAACCAAGAGTACAACAATTTGGAAATTATTGCAAACGTGATTGCTGGTCCTGACGGAGGCTTAAAAGAAAACATTGAATTAGCGGAGGCTCAACATTTCATTGCCTTAATTATGCAGGTTCGGTGAAGCAGCAATTGTGTCCGAATCATAAGTTCGCACTAGAACTCGAATTATTTGGTTTTTTCGTACAGGGTAAAAAACTGAAGGCGAACTCTTACCGGCCGAACGACACCATCAGACAAAGATGACTCGCTTCATCCTCCTACAGCGCCATCACTTTCGTACAAAATCGTGTGAAAAAAATTGTAAAGATACCCGAAGATATGTAAAACAAAGGCCACGGAACGGATTTTTCATTCTATCAACTGTGTATCCATAAAAAATTGTCGATATTCACCTTTCAGTTATCCTCATCCGGCCGCTCAGTAGTCAAGCCAGTGCACGGCTAACCACTCGCCCATGCAAGTATTGTTCGACGTCATTGCTTCTCTTCATATCTCTTCAGCTCTCTGCAAAAAGTGCACGCCTATGAAATGTGCCTTTTCATCGTTCTATCCGCATGATACTTTTACAGAACTCTCTGCGTACAATACAATCTATCAGACACTAGCAGACATAGGCTTCGTCCCGCTTCAGCGCCTATACTTTCTTACAAAATCTTGTGAAAAAATGTGTAAAGATACCCGAATATATGTAGAACCAAGGCCATTGAACGGAATTGTCATTCTATCAACTGGGTATCCATGAAAAATTGTCGAAATTCACCTTTCAATTCTTCCCTTTCGGCTGCTCAGTAGTCGGGCCAGTGCACGGCTAACTTCTCATCCATCCAAGTATTGGTCAACGCCATTGCTTCTCGCCGTATCTCTTCACCTCTTTGTAAAAAGTGCACGACTATGAAATCTGCCTTTTCATCCTTCTATCTGCACCATACTTTTACAGAACTCCCTGCGTACAATACAATCTATCAGACACTATCAGACATAGGTAACTCGCTTCATCCCCCTTTAGCGCCTACACTTTCTTACAAAATCTCGTGAAAAAAATTGTAAAGATACCCGCAGATATGTAGAATAGAGGCCACGGAACAGATTTTTCATTCCATCACCTGGGTGTCCATAAAAAATTGTCGAAATTCATCTTTTAATTATCCTTGTTTGGTTGCTCAGTAGTCAGGCCAGTGCACGGCTTACCACTCGCCCATCCAAGTATTCGTCGACGCCACTGCTTCTCGCCATACCTCTTCAGTTCTTTGTAAAAAGTGCACGCCTATGAAATGTGCCTTTTCATCGCTCTATCTGCATGATACTTTTACAGAACTCTCTGCGTAGAATACAATGGGCATTCTCGAGGCGTGGGCGTCCTACACGCCTGTCATCCTGTTCCACCTGATTTCAAATGAAAGTCGAAATCGAGAGTGTTCCACAGTCGGAGCGGATCAGCTCACTCATCGGCCAAAATCAAACAATCACACTGTACCGCAATGATTTATGCGATTTAAATCTTCAATACGTAAGGGGCCGCAAATATAATAAAAGAAGAGAAAATCAATGGTCGAAACCTCGCACGAGTACTTTTCTTTGTTGCTGTAATTCCATAATGAGCTCGATCGCTCGTGTTCCATCTCGCTCATCAAGGAAATAAATTCACTGCGTCCAAACCATTAATTTTCCACACATGAAAATAAAGTAACTCAAGATAATGAACGGATCGATATGCACTGCCTCGAATTCCTTCGTATTACTCAACCCCCCCCCCCCCCCCTCCCCCCCGCCCAGGAATTTTCGATGAACGGTTCGATTATCGAGAATGAGAAAACTCGTTATCGTACTGGAAAAATAATCGCCTCGTCTCATTACTACTCGTAAGTCTGTCTCTCTTGTTGTTTGAACAGAGCACCAGAGAGTGAAGAACTCTCGGGCACACGCTGGTACTCGATGGAATTATAAATTGCTTGGAAATGAGTAAAATGATCGATCATAGTGAATGAGCAGTGGCCTATTGGCTCGTGCTCGATACATACTCTCAAAGAATTTCATTCACATAGTGGAATTGAGTACCTACTTAACGTGTGCGTTTACATATATTTCCGTACGTTCGTGCGAAACAGCTCTGATATACAAGGTGTCCATAATTTGGACAATAGACTCGAGGATTCGTTTCAATGTGCAACTTCAGCACGAGAGGTCGATGAACCGTTTCGCAAGTTGAGAAAATTTATAAAGTACTTGGTAAATTTTGAACTAGTAGACAAATGTCGATACAGCAAGAAAAGAATATTACGTAAAAATAATTATAGGCGCGTGCAACGGAAACGTAATTTCAATGGGCGATTTTAGAAAAAAAAAACAGCATTCCAACGGACAATTAGATGTAAAAAATCCACGTTGGCTTGATGTTTTGAGTTTTACGACTTCGGAAAATGTAGCGACCGTATACTGGTGTGTGTGCATACAGGGTGTCAATTATAAAGTGGCTAAGTGTTTTTAAGGGCCTTGCGCGGAAATTCGGCGACCGAAAACCATTACGATATTCAGTGACACTTCAAGTCCACTTTGAAAAAAATAACCGTATTTTTGTGATGAGTAGTATTTGCCAAAAAATTGAGCAATCTACTGAAAAATCAAAACTCCCTTTTGAGTTCAGCAGAAAGAAGACAATTAAATTGCGAATACGATAAACTCCTATAAAACTTTTTTTAATATATCCTCGATGTATTCAATTAAAATGTACTTTAATAATTTTTTTTCTCGATCACCGGATACACCGAAAGTTTTAAGGAGGGTTTCGTATTCGTAATTGAATTGTTTTCATTTCTCTGTACTCAGAATGATATTGCGATTTTTTTCCAGAATACTCGATGTTTTCTGACAAATATAAATCACCACCAAAATACGCCATTTTTTCGATAAGGACTCGAAAAACCATTGAAAATTATATTTTTCTCAGTAGCAACATCTGCGCGCAACATTCTAAAACACATGACAACCTTATAATTGTCACCCTGTATATATATGGTTGAGAAGTACCCGTAGTGACCGCGAGTGTGTAATAAGTAGGTAAAAAGCATGCGCTCCATGAATTACATGTTCGTCTCTGGAGGTTCTCGACGGAAAAGACGATAGAACCGCTTGTAATCGAAGCCCTGGTACATATTTGCGCATACTGGCTGCTAAGCACGCAGGTTTTATATATATATATATATATATATATATATATATATATATATATATATATACACAGTCGAACCTCGATATAACGAAGATTTGTCCATTCCCTTCCGACAGTCACCCGAAACTTTGATACGACAACATAATCATATGTATGATGCTCTAATTGCTTGTAAAAGTAGCTCTAATTAAAACATTTCCTTCTTTAAAACATATCCCCATATTTATAGTACTAACATATTTTTTTAAAGAACATTTTAAGGACCAAGGAAAGACTTCGATATAATGAACTTCCCTAGAGATTCCTTATATCGAGGATCGACTGTATATATAAATTAATATAAATATATAAATATATATATATATATATAAATATATATATATATAAATATATATATATATATATATAAATATATATATATATATATATATATATATATATATATATATTTATATATTTATATTAATTTATAGATATAGACATACATATGTTTAAGTGGAGATAAGCTTGTAATACATATACACTGTACATGTTCTGTGTACTATCAAATGAGGTAACATTACCGAGCAACAACCGGTCGCCCAACGCGGAAGTCATATGCGTGTCCCCTTCCTTCATGCTTCGGATGCATATGCATATGTAGATACATCGCGTCTAAATGTTGGCTCGACGATACCGAAGATATAAAATAACGAACGAGAATTAACAAAATCGATAAAATCAGGCTCGCACTCCCTGTCATTAAAAACGTTAAACAAATTCTCTTTAGGAGAATTTGAAATTTTTAATTCAACGAAAATGTAAAGAAAATAAAAAAATACCTGTTTTCAGTGATTTTTTCTTACTGTTTCTTATAACTGATCAGGGTGTAAGTAAAAACTTCATTTACGATTTAGAAAAAATAGGACGAAAAATGAATAGAATAAAATCAGTAAAAATTAAACAAATTAATTACGGTCAATTTTGCTGTTTATTCAATGAAAAATTCGTTCTTCCTAGAATAAATTCAGGCTCCAATCATTCTCATAATTTAGTAGGATAAATTCAGACTCGCACGTCACCTCATGATTTTAAATGCTTTACAAAATTTTTTTCAGGATAATTCGACATTTTTCATTGCACGAAAATTGAATAAAAAGGAGGCAAGCCCACTTTGTTGTTGTTTGCTGACTTTTCCCTATAACTAATGAGGGCGCGAATAAAAAAGTGATTCATGATTTTCAAAAATATGATGAAAAAATCAATTAAAACGATAAATAGAATAAAAACAGTGAAAACGAAACAAATTAAATTTGTAAAAATATGCTCTTTATTCGATCAAAAATTTGCTTTTTATTCGATCAAAAATTTGCTCTTCGTTCGATCTAAATATACTTCCTCGCTATAAACGAGTCACATGTATTCTTTTTTTTATCTTTCTTATTTACATACAGGCAAAAAATAAATGGAGAGTGCAAGGACCGAGCGGCGCGCGTACGCACGTAGTCGAGAGAGAAGAAAGATTGACGTTACGGGCGAAAGTAATTAGAAATTGGAAGATGGCGAATTATCCGGAGATTTATTATCGGTCAGCGGGATTTAAGCCTGCGATAGAGGGCTTCGGTTGTGCGTGTAATTGGTTTCATTAGACTGTCGAGCGATGCCCGCGCTTCGATGCTCGCGCTCGCGACTTCAAACCGAGTTGCGCAATCTCATCGCGAGCGCTCTCCTTGTCGCACGCGCCCTGAATGTTTCTCGAATTACTCGTGCTCCGTCTGTATGCCGGAAATGCGTATACGAGGAGATCGTACCGATGCCCCCTTGGCCTCGGCATCCTTGTAGTAACATATTAACGTACGATTGACGGGATCGAATAGGGCGGAGAACAACATTTCGCTTGGTTGGTATTTGAAAATGAATCGATAAAAAAATGCGTCCGGATATATTTACCGAAGTATTTGTGAAATTGAAAAAGATAAGGTACTAACAAAGGTACATTTAAGGGGCTATACCAGTGTGACACTTTCAAAAAATCGTTTTTTTTTGCCTTTTCGACAGTTTGTACATTCGATAATATGAGATGAGATTTTTATACTTTCAAAATTTTTACTATCACGATTTTTATACTTTCAAGAATATGAAATTAGATTTTTCAAATTTGCTGACACTGTAACTCAAACAACAATTATCCGATTGACTTAAAATTGGAACTCTTGAATATATTTACTCCACAATGACGTAGGATATTTTTGATTGGATGAAAATTGACGATTTGGCATTGAAAAAAGCCCAATTTATAGGCAAGAAAACAAACTTTTTTTCATAACTACGCCATTTTGTTAGATTTTGATATTTTTGAAAATCCTACGTCATTGTACAGGAAATACCTTCCAGTTTAACGATATTTTTTCCTTTTTCGGTTTCAGTTACTCAATCGGCCGGAATCATGTCAGCAAGGGAGGAACTTTTTGCGCCTCCGAAGGCAGCGCATAAGTCGCTTTGATCTCAATATTTTTTTATAAAAAAATTATGTAATATGGGGCGAATATAGCCACACATATTGTTAATTTTCCGAAACATTCAATTGAGTACTTTTCTACCGAAAAATTCCCGAAAACCACCCAAATGTTCAGCGTTCGCACTGGTATAGCCCCTTAAATATTTCCTTTTTTCAATTTGATTCGAGAATATAAACGGATTTTGGAACTTGTTATATCTATGGGATATTGGCTATGAGCAATTTTGCATCGATGTGATTTTGGGGACAGGACTGTCTGAGCAATGATCTTCCCGTGCGGAAATTGAACTAGGGCTTTGGTCGGGCCCATATAGAATTTCCCTAACTTTAATAGGGCCCTAATCGGGTAGCCTCACATGGGCCCTTAGTGGCCGGTCACACTTTGCTACTGAGGGCCATTAAAGGCAGAATAATGAGGGCCTTCAAGGATGCCTGATCGACGCCTCATGTAAACCATGGTGTGCTCATAAGTTATCCTTGTCAATGGATATGCTCACGTCCGTGTAAATGTATGTGTTTCTGCGTATATGTGTCCGTTTATATACCAGGTGTGTAAGTATGAAACCGGAATTTGCCCATAGGTGGCGCTAGATGTCGATGCAGTTACCGACACATCACGTCAGCGGTGTCTTGTTATTGTATTGATATCCGACAAAGATTTCCAACTCACAATAACACGAGTTTCATTCAGTAGCATTAGTTTATTAGAGATAAACATGTCGAGTTTTGTGCCAACAAATTACGATTTGCCGAAAACACTACTTTTCTGTTTTCATCTGAAGAAAACCGCAGCCGAATCGCATCGAATGCTTGTGGAGGCGTTTGGTGAGCATGCTCTCGGTAAAACACAGTGTTTCGAGTGGTTCAAACGGTTCAAAAGTGGCGATTTTGACGGTAGGAACGAAGAACGTGGAAGACCACCGAAAAAGTTTGAAGACGCTGACCTGCAAGCCTTGTTGGACGAAGACGACGGTCAAATACAACAACAACTGGCGGATGTACCTACGGCAATGATATGATACTTTGTATACGATACTTTGTATACAAAGTATCATATCATTACAATAAACGTGTTTTTTCTGTACAAAAATTCCGGTTTCATACTTACACACCTGGTAAGGTCACGATACACTGCCAATTTTTTTAAATTTATTTAAATAGGATCTATTTAAATGAGATAGGTTTTTTCCTTGTCTCACAGCCTACTACGATCTTATTCGTTTCAAAGATATTTTTTTACTCGTTTCAGCTATTCTTTTTAAATATCAAATATATTCAAATCGAATAAATAAAGATTCGATTCAGATAAATCTTTATTTGCTTACAATGTACAATGTAAATCTAAGTGTACTATGTGCATAAAATATTTCATAAATCCAAAATGAAATTAAGCACTTAATTGAGAGTTTACCACAACGATTTTGTATCGTAATTTGTCATGCCCTGGCCTTTCGGAATGATTTTTTTCGAAGAAAATATTTCACCTATATCGGTATTGAACCTAGTACCTACCTACTCATGCTACGCACGCTGCCCCTATGCTACCGAGTGCGTGTAACATCTTCGTTGCAGAAACGCCATAAGAGACCAAATTAATTCCTATAATTATTTGCTGTATCACATAAACAATATCAATTAGTCAATATAATTGTGATATTAACTATCACAACGCGAAATAATTTTTCACATGGAAAGTATTGGGCGAAAATAGTCACTATAAAAATGTAAAAAAAAAAACGAATGGGATTGTTCAAACATACGCGCTGGCATCACTCCATGAGTGAATAAGGCAATAAGAATAATATGTAATATTTTGAAGGATTTCTAAATGTATTATATAATAATTTTTAATGCCCTCATGTTTTTATCCTATTTTTACCTATTATCAAATAATTGAGTGTAGTAATTAAAATACCACAAACAATTTAGTCCAAGCTATGTATACTGGTCCGTTTCCTATAATGCCCAAACCTGGCCCTCTTGTGGCAATCCCTGTTGGGATTGCCATAATAGGACCCGCAAAGGCCCTTATTATGCCAACCCCTGTCGGGATTGCCATATAAGGGCCTTCAAGGGCTTATTTGAGGCTTCCCTGATAGGGAAAGCCTCAAATAAGCCCTTAAAGGCCCTTATCTTTATGAGGGATGCCCTATCAATTTTCCGCACGGGTTTATATACATTTGCCTGCATATGTCCAGAGGTAATATTGAAGAAATTTAAGTAAAAAAAATTTAGTCCACGTTTTTAAAACGGACTAAAAAGTCTAAAATAATTTCTTCTGGCCCCATACAGATTTAGAACCCAATACAGATCCTTAACCGCATACAGATTGTTCCGAAAATTTGTGATTGTGAATTTTTAATAGCTATGAAAATACTTGTAAGATTTAAAACGAAAAACGTGAGGCACATGTAATAGATAACTGATGGATGAATAGTTCACCTAAAACAATAACAATTTTATTACACTGCAAATGATATGAACTGTTGTGTGAGTTTTCTCAACGATAGCTACTCCCTATACTCCTTACGATTATCTATACATGCACCCCACGTTTTTCTTTTTAAGTCTTACACGTATTTTCATAGCTATTAAAAATTCGCAATCACAAATTTTGAGGACAATCCGCATGGCGTTAGGAATCTGTATTGGATTATAAATCTGTATGGGGCTAGGAGAAATTATTTTATACTTTTTTATCAGTTTTAAAAATGTGGATTAAGGGGCCAGTCCACTGTGAAAATTTCAAAAAATCGACAGCAAGTAAGATTTGAATAAATCCACGATGATGAGCAATCAGAAGGGATTTTGTACGGTGCAGGAATTGCCGATTGAGTTTAGGTAAGAGTTTCTCATAGTATGCACTTCAAACGCGTTTTTCTCGAAACAACGTTTTCAAAATCTAGCTCCATCGTATCTCTCAAACTAATAAACCGATTCTCTTGAAATTTGAACCACATATTGTAAACATGATTCGCAACAAGATGACCGTCGATGGTTTTAAAATGTTGATTCTTACTCTTTTTTTCCGAAAAACTGCGAAAAAATACATTTTCTTTACTTTTATCGTTTTTCATCTGCCATTTTTTTATTTTATGATAAAACTTTTTATCCGAGGGTCATTTTGCAGCTGGTGTCATAATGAATCTAATGGACTTTATTTTTTTGTTTCAGACAAGCCGTTGCGGAGTAGTGATGGAGCTACCTAGCCCACCTATTTTTGAGACGTTACGTTAAACTATAGTTTTTGTACTTAAAAACGAATAAAAATGAATAAAAAGTTTTTTAAAATGTATTTCAAGACTTTATTTATCAAGCCCGACAACTTTTATATTAATATCTTTTACAAAATCCTCAAAAAAAATCGCGAAAATAGCCTTTTTTCGTCGTTCCAAAGTGGACTGGCCCCTTAAACATTTTTTTTTACGTAAATAATTATATTTTCTGCTTTTTAGTCTTGTGTGTGTGAAATGTTGCTTCTCCTTCTCCAGGCGTCGCTTGCGCTGAGGGGCTGTCTCCTTGACCATCGTCGAAATCGTCACTAATACACTATTCACTATTAAGGGCGGGGTAAAGTTAATTCGGCGAAAAAAGGCATGTTTTTAAGATTTTTTTTTGGCGTAACGAATAGTGTTCGTTTATTGAAAAATTTACATATAATAAAGTAACATTTGAACAACATTCTCCTAAATTTGCATTGCAAAATATTCAAAATTGAGCGAGTGAAAATTAAACCCCGGAGGCGCCTCGAAAAAAAGTTGGTTTGCGGTGTGCACCATAACTCGCAACAGAATCATCTGAAACAAAAAAATCAACATGCATTTGTTAAAGGAGATGTTTCTCGAGGTAATGACGGGAGGATTTTTTTTTTTCGATTTTTCGATTTTTCGTAGCACTTGGGAGCCAAAAAACCGATTTTCGCTAAAAAAATTGGCTTATTTGTTGTTGAAAAATTAGTAATTATTTAAAAAACAAAAAAGCTCTCGACAATACCTGGTGAATTATGTGAAGAAGTACTGTGCAAAATTTCAAAGCGATTGGTCCAGTAGATTTTGAGTTATCGTGCACACGGACTTCAAATATGACAAGTCTCAGGAAAACGGTTTGAAAAACGCAGAAGAGAAGAGAACGGCATGGAGCAATAGACGCTCAAATACTTATAACTTCGTCAATTTTACTCCGATCGACTTGAAATTTTAACACAATATTCTTGATATATTATGCATTCATTTAAACAATTAAAAAAAATGAAAAAAAAATGTAATACTTTACCCCGCCCTTAACATTAGGTGCAGTAAAAAGAAATCCGTTATTTTTGCA